>SRSE01000704.1:0-11229 GCA_005024645.1 Planiliza haematocheilus
CCCGCCGTCCTCCCTTCCGTGCTGCAGGTGTTCAAGGAGAAGCTCTTTGGGAAGAAGTACGTCTGGTTCCTGATCGGCTGGTACGCGGACAACTGGTTCAAGATCAAGGACCCGGCTATCAACTGCACCGTGGAGAACATGACGGAGGCCGTGGAGGGACACGTGACCACCGAGATCGTCATGCTGAATCCAGAGACCGTCCGTGGCGTCTCCAACATGGTACAGAGCACACATTAAAGAGGGCTATGGTGGTGTCCTCCTGAGACCCGGTGTCCTCATACGTGGACATTAAGTTTTAGCTTTGCGGCAGCGTATTCTGCTTCATTTAGACCTGTTGTCCTCATAAGTGGACGCTTTTGTCAGCGGATTGATTCTACGAGAGTGGACAAGGTACAAAACCTCATCAACGTTTATGGTTGAAACTTATTTATGATTTCCAGTTTAATATGACGCTCAAATTGGTAACGAGCTGCTCGTTTGTATTCGTTTGAGGACACTGGGACTTTGTTGTTTGCAGTTTTGAACAGAGTGAAAAAAGTGGATGTTTGCAG
Organism: Planiliza haematocheilus; assembly: GCA_005024645.1. Classification (NCBI taxonomy): domain Eukaryota; kingdom Metazoa; phylum Chordata; class Actinopteri; order Mugiliformes; family Mugilidae; genus Planiliza; species Planiliza haematocheilus. Next base: position 552 of record SRSE01000704.1, read on the forward strand.
CTCTGCTTTTGCACAGCCAGGTTTCTGCATTAACTTTTTTATATTTAGTTAGACATCTGTGACGTTATTGTAATATATAGTGAAATAATCCCCATGTCCACATATGAGGACGTCATTTTTTTCATCCCTGTTCAAAGATGATGCTTAGTTTTATACTTCTTACGTCCTACTAATCCCAAATACCTTGGAGAAATTAAAATGCATACTAAATAAAGCCGAGGTCTCAGGAGGTGGTTTTAGTAATAAATTACATTTGTCCAGTACTTATAAATAATATTATATAACCGTCCATAAAATGAAAACGCAAACGAAACAATAAATGATGTCGTCTAGAAAAAGGATTTCAAATCGATTTAATTTGAACAGAATCTGCTGGCGTGAAGTTTCACATGATGACTTCCTTCATGGATCTTCAGCTCTTTAACTCTCTCTAACTACGTTCAGCTTTTATCCCGCGAGTCATTTCAGGAGCAATAATGTCACGGCTTCAGTGAACTGTCTAGACCGAATCAATATTATGTTATGAACCGCTGAGAATGCCATGAATTATTCCTTTACATCAGCACCCACCTCTCTCTCTCTCTACTCCTTCTTACTCCGTTACTTCCTCCCTCCATCCTTCCCATTCTTCGACCTTCTCTGACTCCACCGGATCGTCCCTTCAATTCGTCTTGTTACCCGTCTCTCCGTCCCCCCCCCGTCCATCTCTGGCGCTCCATCAGCAGCTGTTGTTTATATTCATACAGCACCTGCCACTACCTGCTGATTTAGTTGTTGATGTGCTGCTCAGCGGGTGATAAGAATTACAGCCAGAACTCCTGCTCCTAGTCAATCTATTTAAATTCAATTTCCAAGTTTGAAATTGGCATATTTCTTTTTTAGATTGTGCACTAAGATTAGCCGCCGTGGCCAATTCCGCAGGGCCCGTGCAAATAGCACCACGTCAGCTGGTTTTTCGGTTTGGCAGTGGCAGAATTAAATGCCAAAGGCCCAGGTGGAATTTGAATGAGATGGATTTGACATAAGTAAATGGAGGTGTGTGGGCCCCTAATTGGCCTCAGAGAATCCACGGGGGCGCCTTGATTAACGGCTGCAGTAGTCTCCCGTCTAAAACGTGTCCATCTTCAGTAGCAGATGAACAAACCGGAAGCAGGATTGTACCCATGTGAGAAAAAAGGATCAGTTTGAGAGATTTGAGTTCCTGTGGGATCAGTCAGATCACATTTTCAGGATTTTGCATTTCAATGTGTTAATTCACAGAGGTGCCACTGTGCATGTATTACACCTGCATCAATCATCAGTGAAAGGTAATGAAGTAATAATCTCCAGCAGAACCCAGAGCTGCACGTTTAGAGTCGAAATTTAGAGGAAAAAAAATAGTTTTTAGCTTGGTCTTAGTTTTAGACGGTTCATATTTAGTGTTTTTTATTATTGCTCTCTCTGTCTAGCTTAGCTTAGCTTAGCTTAGCTTATCTTAGCATAAATACTAGAAGCGGGGAAAAACAGGACAGAAAGGTTAAAACGAGTTCCCTTATTAATACAATAAATCCTGTTTGTTGTATCCAGCTCCACAGAGTCTACACCATGAAATAGTCTGGCCCGTAACTCCCCAAAACCACAGCTTGTCCTTTGCTGGACGGATTTCGTGTCCTATGCCTGATTAACATGTATAATCCTGATCACAAATGGAAATGTTGCTTTGTCAGAGCCAGAGGAGCTGCCTCCCACCACCACAGGGGGGCTGTGGCCCAGCGGTTAGAGAGCGCTGATCTCCTCTGTGTTCATACCATGAGGTACCACAACCCAAACTACACCCGGGCGCCTAGCGTTGTGGGTCTGATTTCAGTCTGAATGCTAAGGCATCACTGCCTTTATGTTTGGTATTTAAAGTTTGTTTTGAAAAACAGAAATTAAAACGGAATGAAGTTAATCTCAGTCTTAATGTTGTTTCTCTGGAGGTGATTTAACTTCCTGAACCAGGAAGTAGTCTCCATGGTGACCACTGGTCCAGGTCTCTCTGGTCCAGGAAGTAGTCTCCATGGTAACCACTGGTCCAGGTCTCTCCGGTCTCCATGGTGACCACTGGTCCAGGTCTCTAAAATTGTTCTAAAACCAAACTCGAAATACGAAAAAGTACATGGACAGCTAAGCTAAGCTAAGATAAGCTAAGCTAAGCTACCTACCTGCTTCTCATCTATAGGCAAACATTGCAGAAGGCAGCTCTGATTAACAAAGAGCTCTTCTCTTTTTTATTTTTATTTAGGTTTACTGTCCACATGAGGGACGTCTGAATTGTCCAAGTACCCTCATGGTCAGCTCTGCTGTCCCTCAGCAGCCCTCGGGTTGGCCCAGAGGACACATGGACCTCTGCTTCTCTCAAAATGCTAATCCACTGTGACCTTGAGGAAATTCTCTGCTGACAATAACCAGAAGATATTTCTGAGCAGGATTTAATGTAACACAGATTTGTTTTTGACACTTGAGTCTTACACACGGAGGTTTAAAGTTCACACATTCAGGCGTTTCTGAAAAGAGAAGAGAGGATCTTTCTCTCCTTCTTCTCTGTAAATCATTTGCCCCAGAACACAAACACCAGACTGACTCACAGTAATCCCTTTATTCCTCTTTGATATCATATCTGTCCTCTTTCCATCAGACATCACAGGAGTTCCTCGCTGCCTTGATGTCACGTCTGGGAGGGAAGAACCCCGAAGAGACCGGTGGCTTCCAGGAGGCCCCGCTAGCCTACGATGCGGTGTGGGCTCTGGCCCTGGCCCTCAACAAGACGGTGGCGCCGCTGAAGGCCAAGGGCCGCCGTCTGGAGGACTTCAACTACAACAACCACGACATCACGTCTGAGATCTACAGAGCCCTCAACACCAGCTCCTTTGAAGGGGTTTCAGTGAGTGTGATTATATATCTGTGTGAGAAGGAAAGCCAGGTATCCCAGAATGCATTTCAAGTATTTTAGTTTCAGAATGACCATCCTGTGTTTCAGACTTGTCAAATCCAAAATTAAAAGTTTGCATACTTGGTATTGATAAACATCTGAGGCTTCATTGGAGCATAGACTGAAGTACAAGATGGCCGACATGTTTCCAGCTCCTTCCACCTTAAACACTGAAGCTAAAGTGTCTCAGGAATGGACGCTGACGTCTTTTACTGGGGACGTCCAGATAGACATTTTTATCAGTCTTCAGCTAAGCTAGTTATTTAGTTTAGTGCAGTGTTTAGCAGTTGTCTAACGTTAAATCAAAGTAGAAGAAGAGGAACATGTCTGCTGTCTGGAGGAACTTCTCCACATCTTTAACTTTTACACCCAGATCTTGAGCGGAGCTCGTTCAGCATTGACGTAATCTTCCACAGAACAAATTGCTCCTTCCTGCTCCACCAGACTGAAATTAAACCGAACGGTCCTGAGTGTCCACTAAAGCGGAAAGGAAAATAAAACAATATAAATCCTCCTGCTGCTCAATTAACTGTAATGCAGCTGAGCACGGCTGCTTTAAAGTGTTATTAATCTGCTTCACTGTAAACTAGATATATAAAGATAATAAACACACAGTCAGATGAGTGTGTCACTCTGTAGCTTCATAATGTGGCCTCCAGTCTGCGCTAGGCTAAGCTAACCGGTAGCTATAACCTGTTATCTATCATGTTGTCAAACTCTTGGTGAATGATGAACTAATCTTGACCCGTCCCTTAAAGGAAGGAGGTAATTATTCGCATTAAAACTGACTCCCTCCCGTCTGCGTCTCAGGGCCAGGTGGTGTTCGACGCCCAGGGCTCCAGGATGGCGATGACGCTTATCGAGCAGCTGCAAGGTAAAAACACACACCGTCCTCCCACAGATGTTCTGCAGAACAATAAACGTCGCTCACTGGCCGCCGACTTCATCCGTCTCGAATCGATCGCTGCTTTCAGTCGGAGGAAAGCCTCGGCTTCGTCCCACGCCTGACGCAGGAATGTGTCGACTCCAGGCTTCGCTCTTTAATTGGGCTCAAACATTCGTTTTAAGCTGTTTCTGAAAGTGGCATCCTATTTGTCACCGGTGACTTAATGAGTCTCCCCCCCACCCCCCACCCCTCCACACACACAGGATTATTTTCTGCCTCCGTTCTCTCTAGCGTCCTAACGGATGACAGTTTATAATCCTGCCCCCCTTTCCCCCCCTCTCGCTCGGTCTCGTTTTTCCTGCCGTGGCGTCGAGGTAATTTGACATCCACGATGAGACGACCTGCCTCGAATCCCTGAATCACTCTGGGACCTCATCAGTATTCCTGGTCAAGCTCCTTTTTCTTTTCTCCTCTTCCCTTTCTCCTTCTCGTCCCCTTGGTGCGTCTTTGTTTGTCCTTCTTTATTTTACCTTCATTTTCATCCCTCATTTCCTGTTACCTGTTTTCTGTCCCCACGCATTTCATTGACTGAACCGTGGTGCTATGAATATAAATGTTTATCAGCAGCTCTCTCAGGGGACACATTAATTATACAAGCGATACTAATTAAACTGGATTTTGTTTTTTTATCTCGTCTAGGAGGCAGTTACAAGAAGATCGGTTACTACGACAGCTCTCAGAAGAACCTGTCCTGGTTCGGCAACGATGTTTGGATAGGTAAGATCGCCACCGCCCGACTTCCTGCGAGTCACAGCCTGTGTGTCGTGACTCCTGACCTCCCCCAGCGCGGCTGCTTTTAGCCTCACCGACCGTCTAACTGACGTGTAATCACGCTGGAGTTTCTCTAACCGCTAGTTTAGATGCAGCTGGTTATTTGGATGCTGACGCTGGCCTCCCCCGAATTAGCTGCCCGCTGCACACTCACCGAGCAGCATGTGTTAGAAGTTTGTTTCCTCACAGTGAGCCAACGCAGGAAACTTAAAGCTGATTTTAGACACGTTTCAGGAACAACAGGAGCGTCTGGTTTGGATTTTACCGCCTGTAAGCTTTTACAGTCAGCTGCAGCTTCACCAGTGATGCCAAGAGGTTTTATGTGAGACCCACCTGTTGTTGATATGATTATTTAGACACAGATACACGACAGGCACTTCTCTGCAGAGCAAAGCGCTGGTTGGTTGATGAACTGCTGCTTCATCAACTGGTGCCTGGTCTGGTCTAGGTGGGGGCCACATGTCTAAGTAACGTCCAGAATACTGCAACTAGACTTGACCCAAAATGTTGAAGTATCCTCTAAAGTGGAGCAGAAACACAAACAGTTCCTCAAACTAGCAGTAGCTTCTCCCGCCCCCCTCTCGCCCACTTTAGGACCCAGTGTGTCAGGTTGAAATGAGCGTCCTGGGGCTGTAGGGATGAGAGACAGATTGGGAAACGCAGCATGTCTCTGAATCTTCATGGACAGGTCAGAGTGAGATAAAACACTGAGTCAGTGACGTGAAGAATCCTGTTTAAAGTTTTCAGCTGTAACTTAAACTCAGACTTGATGATGAATTAAATGAAGCGCAGCGTTCATTTTAATCACAGCGGTACCGAGCGGCGTCCTGGATGGATGTGCCTCCATCAGCAGACCTTCATAAACGGTGACCGGCGCCGTTTTAATAATAACATGAATAATAAAACACGCGGCCTCCTGGGTGGAGGCGGACTCACGGATGTTTAGTCTCAATGCACAGCTGAGATGATGTGTGCAGCTTTGTTTTGTTTACTGATGCATACCGTGCATGTTTATGTGGTCACCCCGCTCCACACATGTACAGACTTCACATGGCGTCAACCATATGTTTGTGGGGAGCTATCAACATGCCTGAGGTTCCTGCAGCTAACGCCTGAAATCCCCCAGACTGCACCCGGCGCTGTGGCCGCTGCTCCATGTGTGCATTCCTTGTACGTGGGTAGTCATGTGTATAAATCTGACTCGATCTGATGGTTCCTCAAGAATCAGCTATTTTGCTCGTAGCTAATTCAACAATATATCTGAATAATTATAATAAAATGGTCAGTGAGGTGGAGTTTGAGCATAGACTGTAGAAAATGTGGACTACACGTCTCCACTTCATCCCATTGGTCAAACCCAGAGATACGGGCGGTGCCATCTTGAGTCTGAGCCTCCACCAGCTACAAACAAAAGCTGGATTATACTCTGAATTATTCATTTATTCCTACTGGGTCACTTCCCAGAGCGGTTGTCAATGGTAACTGTCAATCATCATGATGTCACGTCCTGTTTCTATGGCGTCAAATAACTAAAACTACACGTATTAACTACTGTTAAAAACTTAAATGGTTTAGTTTGGCCCAAGTCCCGTTCATTAACATAGAAGGGGGCGGGGCTTATGTGACCTATGCTGCAGCCAGCCACCAGGGGGAGCTCTACATGCTTTGGCTTCACTATTTGCTCTAAAGCTGATGAGGACTGACTCGTTTCTGGAGCCAGCCTCTAGTGGTCACTGGAGGAACTTCAGCTTTTTACAGGTCTATACATTTAAAAATACACAATGTGCACGCCTACGTACGTGGATATAGAAAGACGATAAACTTTATTCACATGCACGTATAACCAGTGTTAATTAATGTCTTTATAACTTTTCAAAGCCTCGGTGTGCACTTAGCCAGACAGACTGTTAGCCTGTCGGTTTATTAATAAAGAATGAGGGGGCTGCAGCCCAGAGAGGAGTCTCTGTGCTGCCGTAAAGACAGCTTCTGTTTGAGAGGCATGAAGCGTCTTCACTGGACTGGACTCAGCCAACATATGGTCTCAGTCAAATGAAAACACATAAATAACAGCCTCACGTCGTGTCAAGTGAAACCTGGAAACTTACTGACAGATTAGACGCTGAGAAATGATCTAAGTGTTGTGGATTCCTGGAAATTCCTGCAGTGGAGCCTCGGCTGCAGCAAATTAGCCTAAGTGGGACAAATTAAGAAACGGAGCTACAGTAACTCTCTGCTGTGGTACAGTTTGAAACCTGCTCCCTGACCCCCACCAAACCATTCCTGCTTCTGCTGTAAGACCAAAATAAAAGGAGCTTGTTAATGTTGATTTGCCTCAGACACTAAGACCAGTCCTGTGGTTGTTTACTGGCCCGTCTCTCCCTGGAGAGGTGACATACTTGTGACTGGACGGAGTGTGCCACTAATCAATCCTGCATGCTGCCGCGGTCTGTCGACAGAGAGACAGAGACAGAGAGAGAGAGAGAGAGGTCCTTTTTTAGGCTTTTAAGGAAATGATCAGTGTCTGTGGCTTAGCTCAGCCCAGTGGAGGTAGAGATTCCAGGTCAGCGTGAGCGGCGAGGGACGTCTGACCTGCATGCGCCTTGTTCTTTGACCAGGGCCGGCGTCCATCTCTTTGGTTTGCCTCGTCGCCATGTGACGGGCGCGCCCAGGTAAACGCAGCTCATTGTCGAAGCTGACTGGTGACATGTCAGAGGTGAGCTTTGTTTACGCCGCTTCCTGCTGCTGGAGGCCGATTCACCGTCTCACCGTTCACCAGATAAGACACAACATCTAGTTGTCGGGAGGACGTGAGTAATTTCCTGCCGTCTGGAGCTGACTCAGTCCGGGGAAGTTTTCTCTTTGACGGGAGGGCGCTTGATTTGCTGCACGGTGACGGGGTGAAGTAAACTCCAGGTTTTTTAACTTAACCTCCCGGCTTGTTTCACCACAGAGCGTGTTCACAGACGCCACTCTCTCTCTCTCTCTCTCTCTCTCCTCTCTCTCTCTCTCCATCCTTTCTGCATGGTCGCCCTAACAACCGCTCCAGCTCTGCTCTTCCTCTAATCGCTGTGGCAACTGTTACAGAGCTTGGTCTCCATGGCAACACCCTGTCCTGATTCCTTGATCAAGGACGGAGGAGTTTTTTTTTTTCAAATGCTGCAAACACAATCACTGAATGGACAATACACACACACACACACACACACACACACACTCTCAAGGTAATAAATACTACTACTCTGTTCTGTACATTCATTCAGACACGTACGCAGCCTTTAATATTCTCTTTCATCCACCGTTTAATAGTCTTTATTTATTTTGCACCTTTAATTGCAACGTGATTTTAAACTGATGCAAGAGAATTAAGGATAATTGTTCCTTCCTCATGTCACAGTTTATCTTGGGGAGCGGGTGGAGGGTGGAGGTGGAGGGTGGAGGTGGAGGATGGGGGGTTCAAGACGTCCTTCCTTCATTCTCCAGCTCTTAGTCTCCAGCGTGATGGTAAACTTGAGCGTGGCTGCCTTTGGAGCTGTGAAAGACTTTCCTACAAGCCTCCTCACACGTGCAGCGGTCCTCCCGAAGACCTGCGAACACGCCTTGATGTGTAGAAATCAGAGGCTGTGCTGCATGTTGGATTCTTTGTGAAACGAGGCAGAGATGGAGAAAGCTTCCTCTCTGTACTTTCTTATTTCTCACTTATTTTTTATTTTTTGCTGTAGGGAGAATGCAACGTTTGACGTAAGCGTGAAAGGAGAAACAGCTGGCTACATGTGGAGGTGCTGGACTAGTCTGAGCACGGAGGAGAAAAAATAAATCCAAAACAGGAAGTGAAAGAAAAGATGATGAAACTGGTGAAATATTCTCTCTTTTGTCTTTGTTCAAACATGAACAAATACATCATGTATGTAACTGGGGGGGGGGGGGGGGGGCTGCAGAGCTCTCACAGCGTTGCCATGTGGTGAGTCTGCTGCTAACGATGCACACTCGTGTATTTATTAGTAAAATGAGATCAGGTTTGATTGATCCTCAGGAGGAAGGTTAGAAAAAGAGAAGAATATAAAAGTGTAATCTACACGTCCACACCAAAATAAAATAAAAAATAATTAGTCTGCAGATAACTAATCAAAGAGGTATCCACCTCCTATTGGATAATTAGTGCATGGGTGATTATGTTTGATTATTTAAGGCCAACTGATGCAATGAGTAGCTTCTCATTTCTTCAACAACCATGTCTAAAGACACCTGATCCTGTGGTGGTCTGTTTGAGAAGGGTCAAATCATTGGCATCAAGCAGAGAAAACATCTAAGGAGATTGAAGAAACTACTAAAACTGGGTTAAGAACTGTCCAAGGCATTATTAGAAACTGGAAGGAGAGTGGAGAAGCATCAGGGTAAGAAGAGAGGCAGATGAAGTGATGCAGCCATCATGCCTAGTGTCTACTGTACAAGCCTGTGCTATGGGGCAGTGCTATGATCTGGGTCTAGGTTCATTAGCTGACTACCTGAATATACTGAATGAGCAGCTATTCCATCAATGGATCATATTCCAAGATGACAATGTCAGGATTCATGGGGCTCAGATTGTCAAAGAGTGGTTCAGGGAGCATGAGATGGATTGTTCCACCACAGAGTCAGACCTTAACCCATTGAGAATCTTTGGGATTAGCTGGAGAAGCTTGAGCAGTGGTCAGACTCTCCATCATCAATACAATGAATGAAACACTGGATGGAGAGAATCTGGAGACATTGGAGAAGATTAGAGACACAATGAGACAGAGAATGAGCTGAGTCAAAGACAGAGGAGGTCCATTTTAATATTAGAGTGAGGGACCTTTTATTTTCGTATTAAAGGTGCAGAATATAAAAACAATCATGGTTCAATGACTAATTATAGTTGCTGCATCACATTTACACCATAAAGATCTGACTGGATCTTTACTGGAGCATAATCAGGTCCCAGTCCAGTTTAATCTGCTGCTGCTTGTCCTGGTCACATTAATTAATCAACTAATTCATTATATCGTTATGAATTATCGTTGTGACATAACTGATTTAATTATAGAAATAGTAAATATAGAAGCTTTTTATTATCAGTGTATGTATGATGCAATGACAGAGCATCATATCAGTGCATGATTTAAGAATAATAAAATAAAAAATAAAGAGTAAGACCATGATGAATGTTAAATATATTCTATTAATTCAGGCTGGTTTATGAAGGAGATGAAGCTGTTCATCTTCAGACCTGGCTTCTTAGGAATATATCTTATATCGTCAGTCAGATGTCACCAGAGTGTGTGTGTGCATGTGTGTGTGTGTGTGTGATGGGCGTCTCGACACCCTGCGACCCTCGAGGGGACGACACTCTGACACTTTGTTCTGACATCTGACACATCAGCTTCACGCAGCGCTGACACTCGTGCTCTTTCCTCTGTGACGAGCACACACAGCCTGTCTCCCTCTGTTTACCACACACACACACACACACACACACACACACGCACACACACACCACACCCTTAAAGCCTCCTCTTCCTCATCATATCCTCTCATACTTACTTTCCACGTCTGCACGCAGCACATGTGGGATCTATGCTGACACGTATTCGTACTCCGAGCCGACACACTGATCTGCAGGCAGCCCCAGATTCAGGCGGACAGATAGTCAGAGGCTGTTGAGTGTAAAAGAGTCTCCCCATCCATCTGCCCCTCTTGAACCGTCCTCACTGAGGAAATCTTCTGGTTTAAAGCTACACAGGCGTGAATAATTAGCCCTCTCTCTCTTTAAAACCCTAAAGCTGCGACTCTTCATCACACAGAGCTGCTGTCTGCTCAATTACTACATGTCCTCACGTTATGAATTACTAAAGCAGACGTTTAAGTCACTGGGGTGGCTGGTGTTTTCCTGCTGTCGACCTGAGCGCGTCATAGAGGACCAGGGTAACGTTCAAACGCTGCCTTCATGGTGATCGTCAGTTATTCAGAGAGAAGAGGAGCCCCAGGGATGACTT
>SRSE01000705.1:0-39861 GCA_005024645.1 Planiliza haematocheilus
CCAGGAGAAGACTGAGATTTCCTCCATGTTGTTCACACATGAACTCCCCAGGAGAACCAGCCACCAAGGCATGCTACTAGCAATGCTAAGCTAACTGTCACTACTACATGGCTGCATTGTGTTTATTACTTGTAGTACCAGCAGTCGACCACTAGATGGAGGTAACGTGTGTTTTCTCTGTTAGCTAAGGCTAGCTGGTTAGCTCTAGCTATGTGACATCAGTGAAGCAGAGTGTTGGTAATATTTTATTTTCAGAGCAACTCATATTTATGGGGCAAAAATAAGACACTAGCAAAATAAACTACCAGACCCTTCGCCTTAACAATACACCAACATCCATATATCCCATAATACACAGTGACCACATACTGCATAGTTGTACAGGTAAACACCTTTAACTCCCACTTTTCATAATAAAAATAGATTTGTTCACAATAAATTCATGAGACAAAGTACAGGTGCTAAACATTAAAGCATGAGCCAGGCTGCAGCAGGAGGCAGGTAAAGTAGCATTTAAAGTAAACAGAGGTAGTTCAGTACAATCGTCAACCTTACGAGTTCACAGTGTCATTCCATCTGATCAACATTCAGGTCCGTCCCTCGTCTTTCTGATCCGTCCAGGTTCAGGTTCTACTCATCGTCAAAATCTGCATAAGCTGGAAACCAGTAGCTGTCCTTCCTTTCTGTTCTAACTCCAGCTGCATTCTCTTTGTCATGCTGTCTGACTTTGTTGATCCAGGAGATGAGCAGCAGCCAGAGACACCATGCAGATCTGCCAGAGGAAACAGCTTCAAGATGAGAAACTATCACTGACGGCGTGAAACTGAAGAATCCTTTAAAAGCCGTAGCATTGTTACCTCGAGGAGCAGCAGGCCGGCGGTCAGACCGGCCACCAGCAGCAGGTTCTTCTTGGCCCACCAGATGAATCCTCTCCAGGCAGCCGAAGGTGAAGATGACCTGAGCGGCCGAAGGCTCGTCCTGCTGCTGAACACCGTAACCACACATGGTGTTCATCACGGTCTGAGGGACAGGACAACACACACAACACAAGTAACACGACCAGAGCATCAGGTCAAGCTCGGACCACCCACCAGGATGAGGACAGGCCCACGGACCCTGACTGGAACCAGATCAGAAGATCAGGTAACAGGTTCTGAACTTTCTGATTCTGACCTGGTTGTGGAGGTGAGTGCAGCAGGAGAAGGGAACTCCACAGGCCTCCAGACTGGGGTTGGTATCTGAACACTGGAAGTAGATGTTATGAGACCAGTCCTTGTAGGTCTCACTCCACAGCACTGGAACTACAAACCCAACAAAGAGCAGGCGTCACCAGCCACACCAGGTTATAAATGTGTTTCTATGAGTCTGTCAGCGTTCTTCTTCACCTTCTTCTGGATGAAGTCGATGGCGTTCTCCAGGTCTTGGTCCTCCCTGTAGCGGACAAGTCGCCTCATCATCAGCTTCTCTGTCCTCTCCATCACCTGATCAACAGCACGGCCCGTTTAGTTGTGTTTGGTTGTCTTTGCTCTGATATAATTCCCAGCATGCAGTGTGACGTTACCATGTCAGTGAAGAGGTATCCAACGACTCCGGCCGCGATCTGCAGGAGAGGATGATTGTCAGGATCGCCAGAAACTGCAGGAGCAACAGACGACCAGATCAATCACCATGGCAACCAGAGCAAACCTCAGAACAAACAAATATCACCAGACGGATGTCGTACCATCTTCAGCAGACAGGTGGTGTTACGCAGCGCCCCGAAACAGCCCAGGAACGTTATGAGGAACATCACTGAACCCACGATGATCAACAGCAGCGCCGGGTCAACCGTCAGAGTGTCGACCACATCTGTCAACACACGCCGAAGCATTTCAGAAGACGATGGAGGTCACATGTCCTCACACAGAGACAGACCGTTTAACTGTGATCGTCTCAGACCCAGTAAATGTCCAAACATGTGAGGCTCGTGTTCAGGAATGTGTTTGTCTACCTGTCACAGAGTCTGGTTTCCATGACAACCATGACTCATTCATTTCCTGCTTTGAGATGCAATCAGACAAGAAGCAGCAGCATGAATAGCTGGGACAAGCTAAGCTAATGTAGCATGATCAGCTGATGTGACCGGACCAACCTTTCTCCTTGGCAACCTTGGCGTAGATCCCGACCGCGATGAGGACGGCACTCACGACCTGGCCAATCACAGAGCAGCAAAGATGGATGTTTGAAAGTATAATCATGTATTTGTCATAGTTTGTTTGTTCTCCACTGACAAAGTTTTGTGCTAAGCTAAGCTAAGCTAAGCTAAGCATACCATGTCCTGCTATGTTAATTTATGGTTGTAAACGTCTTTGTGCAGCGCCCCCTGCTGTCTGGAGGCCCTCCATGATTTGTTCATGTGAGAAGAATAATCAGTTCTCCTGTTCTGGGTGGAACCTGATCAATCAAAGCATGTGAGCGTTCATATATTTTAGGTTGATGCAGAATAGTGAAATGACAAACTGTTTAGTTTTTTGACTAAATGAAGCTCAATCCTTCCACCTTAACAGCACACAAATAACTAGGGTTAGGGGTTAGACGTACGCTTCTCTGCTGCTTTCATTCATGACATTAAAGTGGTTTCGTCTGAGTTCAGTCTGAGTTCTGAGTCGTTTCTGGTGTAAACAGCAGGAAGTAAAGAGACGCTCTCAGACCGTCTCCCTCCTGTCACGTAGCTGAGGTTTGAACTCACCTGGGAGCAGCAGCTTTGGTAAAGTTAATCGTTCACTGACCAGATGAAGACACTCACCCACAGCAGGTAGCAGGAGATGAACAGCGAGTATTTGACGCCTCTGTATCCTCTCATGTCTCTGATCAGTTGTGCTGTTGGAGGTTTGTTATCTGCAGGAAGACGTGTGTCGGCCTGCTCCAGACATTCCTGCTTCACCCACCTCCCCACGCTGCTGTCATCCTGAGGAGGAGGTGTCACTGTCAAACCACAGCCAGTCCTCTCAGCGCCCCCACAGGCAGCAGGGTTTACTACAGCATCAGCATCGAACAACCTTCTCTGTTCCTGGATCTTCTAGTTTTGTACCTCGTCTTTCTGTTGGTTGGACTCTGACCTGGAGCTGAACCCAACCTCTTTGTTCTGGTTTTGTCCAGTGACGATAAAGGAATTAGTCTGAGTTCAGTTTTTACTGATGTCCTGTTTCATTTGGTCTCATTTTTTTACACATCACATCTGGCAAACAGTTGATCAATCAAATGACTGATTAGTTTATTGATTAATTCTTTGGTTGATTGGAAAATGATTCAGTAATCTATTGATTGCTCTGTTACTGGATTTCCTGAGGTCCTGAGGTTTTGATTGAAAGGTGGATCATGTGATTTATGGATTGGTCTATTAATTGGTATGTTGATTAATTAATTAAATAGTTTGCTCACAGTTTGATCAGTCAATTTATAAACAGACTGACTAAAAACTGAAGGTTTTAAAGAGAGCGGAGTTTGCTGCAGGTCAGAGTAATCTGATTACCTGCTCCTCCTGCTCCTCCTGCTCCTCCTGCTCCTGGCTCCTCCTCTTGGCTCCTCCGCCTCCTCCTCCTCCTCCTCCCCCTGGCTCTCCCCCGGATCCTGGCTCCTCCTCCTCCTCTTGGCTCCTCCTCCTCCTCTCCCCTGGCTCCTCCTCCTCCCTGATCCTGGCCCCTCCTCCTCCTCCTCCTCCTGGCTCCTCCTCCTGCTCCTGGCTCCTCCTCCTCCTCCTGGCTCCTCCTCCTCCTCCTCCTCCTGGCTCCTCCCCCTGCTCCTCGTTAAAGCAGATTGCTGCTGTCAGAGGATTACACTCGGCCTGGTTTCCTCTCTCTGCTGCTCGTTTTGCTTCCTCTGCTCTCTGAGGACCTGACTGAGGACCATGGGCCTGCTGAACATCCTCTCCTCTCATCAGAGACCGAGCTGATAAGTTTCTGAACGAGAAGAACATGGTGACAGATTTTCTGGGGGAAGGTGGAGGAGAAAACTGGGATCAGGAAGAAGATCCTTGCAGGGGGTAGGTCAGGTTTGATCTGCTGTGCTTCAGTCTGATGGCTCAGCTCAGATTATCTTCTGGACGTTTGTGTTGTTTGGATCCAGGACGTTTGTGACGGCTTGTTGCATGTCGGTGGAAACTGAAGAGGATCCAGTTAATCCTCCTGTCAACAGCTGCTGCCTGGAAACAGGAAGCTGCTCTCATCCTCTTCATATTTATTCATTAACATCTGATTCACATGTTTAGAGTTGAACTCAGAAACCTGTGCCCATCTTTGTAGCTCTGCAGAGTTTTAGCTTCTTTCAGCTCCTAGTTTTGGTTTTGTCTGCTTCAGTCTAACAGCAGCTCGTTGGGGTTCAGTTCCAGAACCAGATCACAACTCCCTGTGGTCCAAACACTTCCTGTCAGAGTCCTCTTTATGTTCAGTATCTCCAGTTGTTGATCACTTAGCATGCTAGCAAGGTTAGCATTTAAAGTTCAATAAAGGTTATTCAAACAAGATTAGCCTGCAGCTAATATTAGCTCTTTCTGTTTCCTCCATTGAATAATGAATCCAAACTACTGCCACCTGCTGGTGTTAGAGTAGTTTATGTACCAGCTGGTTGTTGGCTGTAGTCTCTGTGGTGCCTTCAAGAACAACTTTTAGTTCTGGAGATGTCACAGTCGGCCTTCAGTAGTTCTTTTGTAGTTGGTTTGATGATAGTGATCAGTAACAGTAACAGTAACAGTGGTGGTAGCTGCAGTGATCAGTAACTCAGTGAACATGACATCAGCCTGGTGCCTGGCGCTCACTGTCTCTGGCTCTGAGCGCTGACGTTGAAGCAGATTATCCTCAGAGACAGACAGCAGAGCAGAGCGGCCTCATGTGTGAGCAGCAGCATCAGCTGGTCAGAGGTAGGACACTTTTATCCAACACATTCCCTGTGTTGATCAGTGGATGTGAATCATTATGAAGCTAATCATTCAGTTTCATCAGGTACGGTCACATGGGTCATTTTTCTCCACTGAGTAACTACATGTCCCTGATTCAACTGTTTTAACTGAAGTAACGGTGCAGGATTTAAAGGATGTGTTCTTCTTCCACCACATCAGAAAATACTGCTTTTACCTGTGTGTCTCTTGCGTGTCCTCGTCCAGGTGCCGTCTCACTGACTGGACTCTACCTGATGTATGGATATGGTGCCGCCCTCCTCTGCAACCTGATCGGTTTCGTCTATCCAGCGTATTATTCGTGAGTTTCTGGTATTTTGATGCTGATCTGTGTCAGTTTGGATCCTCTCAGCAGAACCACAGATATGAAACTGATTCAATAACTGACGTTCTATCCAAATATCGCACAAAGTTCTGATGAAATGAGCTAAAGAAGGTTTGAAGTGAACGTCCATCTGCTTGTTGTTCATTCAGCTGACCAGCAGGTGGAGCTGATTCTTTGGTCGGTCCACTAAACCACTGCAGAAGAAGAATAGTCATCGTTAAAGTATTAGCTAAACTAGATAAGAGAACATGAGAACAGATGGAATAAGCTCAGCTAACATCAGCATGTGACACAGCTGACGTCCTCTTCAGTGTTTCTCAGTAACGAGGTAAAGAGAAGATATTCCTGAGTGACTGGTGGAGATGTTCAAACCAGACTGAGACCAGATTATTCTACTTATGGCCTGAAATGTGTTGATGAGTCGTCAGCGTGATTCTGTGGTGAGAGTTTGTAGATCTGCTGCCAGAGGTTGAATGAAAACAGCAGCGGAGGCAGACGGTGAATGTGATCCACTGAAAACTAGTCTTGAAATGTTTGATCCCTTCTCCTGTGGCTCAGAAACAGAAGCTCTGATACTGCTTGAAAGATAAACATCTTTCTCTGTGGAAACGTTCTGACTTCCTGCAGAATCAAAGCCATTGAAAGCCCCAGCAAAGAAGACGACACAAAATGGCTGACGTACTGGGTGGTGTACGGCGTCTTCAGCCTGGGCGAGTTCTTCTCTGACATCTTCCTCTACTGGTTCCCGTTTTTACTACGCTTTCAAGGTGAGAACTGACTCAGGACACGGACCCATATCCTGTACAATCCACACTGAGCCTCTGCTAGAGCACCGTTGGCATTAAAACCGGTCCTCAGTCCGTTATGGTCAGCTCAGTCGGTACCGGTCCAGTAAATCCACAGCTTGTCGTCCTCTGTGGTTCCAGTGTCTCTTCCTGTTGTGGTGCATGGTCCCGATGTCCTGGAACGGCTCCCAGATCATCTACGACAAGGTGGTTCGGCCCGTCTTCTCCGCCATGAGGCCACAGTGGACAACATGGTCAGCAACCTCGGAGGGAGGGCCATGAGCGTCGCCGAGAACCTCACCAGAGAAGGTAGGACCGATCCCAGAGCACGGCTCTCACGGCAGCTTAAATATTTAACTCTGCTTCTCTGGCCTCCTCTTCTGTTCAGTCCTGTCCACTCTGGTGAAGAGTAAAGCCCTGGTGTCTCCGGCGCCGCAAGTCGCTCAGTCTGAACCTAGAAGTTTACCAAGTTCACATCAGCAGAGACGTCAGCAGCTAAAGTCGAAGACAGAGTACGTAAACCACATCTGCTTTCATCCTCCGGTCATTCTGTCCCCCTCAACCAGTCCTGTCCATCTGTCTGGACCAGTTTGTTCCATCTGTCAAACTCTTAGAGACACACACTTTGTTGAGGTCTCTTCATATTTCCAGGAGATCTTTTTTTTTTTTTTTTATAAATCTTTTTATTCAGTTTTTTGTTCACCATACATAATTCACACATACAGTGCCAATAAATCTTGTAAGAGAGTTCACAGTTAGTAGTCTTACACATATGTGTAGAAAGCAACAACGGCGTAAACTGAGCCAGAACTGCTCCTATGAACTATTATTAACCCTTTCATCACCTTCCCACCCACTATTTGATAAAGGAAAAGAAAGAGAGACACATACAGAAAAAAAAAAAAAAAAAAAAAAAAAAAAAAAATTATTGAAATCGCATATAGAAATAAATAGATTCAAAATAAATAATTAAAAATAAAGGGGGAAAGAAAAAAAAAATAAAATAAAAGAGTGATTGTGGGGGGGGGGGGGGGGGGGGGGGGGGGGGGGGGGGGGGGGGGGGGGGGGGGGGGGGCGGGGGGGGGGGGGGGGGGGGGGGGGGGGGGGGGGGGGGGGGGGGGGGGGGGGTGCGATCTAGTCCACTGTCTGGGTGGATAAATAGTTCTATCCAAGTACTCCAAGAGGGCTGCCAGGTTTCGCTAAAGGCATTATCAGAACCCGCAATGAAAATCTAACCTTCTCAAGCTTGATATGAGTTAGGCACCCTCCCTAAGCCAGCTATTGTGTGAAGGTGGAAGAACATGTTTCCATTTAAACAAGATAAGACGTCTGGCCAGTAGAGTTGTAAAGGCCATACCCGGCGCTTTGAGGCAGGGAGTTGAGGTGTAGTGGATGGAGGGGAGCCAAACAGGACCGTGCAAGGCTCAGGGTCGAGGTCTATATCAAGCACTGATGAGAGTGTATCAAAATCTGGCGCCAAAAGTCAGTGAGTTTCAGACAGGACCAAAACATGTGTGTGTGATTAGCAGGTGACTGCTTACATCTATTACAACTGTCACTGGTGTTTGGATAAATCTTCGCCAGTCGGACGTTTGTGTAGTGCACTCTAAAAAGAACTTTACATTGTAATAAAACTGTGCCTGGCACATATAGAGGATGTATGAACCAGTTTAAGGATTTGGTCCCACTGATTATCTGAAATTGGAGCTCCAAGCTCCCCCTCCCAGGTCTGTTTCAGACGAGTCGTTGGGTCAGGGTTAAGGGAGTCAATGGCATTGTAGATCACAGAGATGGAACGCTTTTGTGCAGGATCGAGGGTGAGCAGGGAGTCAATCAGAGACCCGGGCGGATGGTTGGGGAAGTGAGGGTAGTTGGATTTAATAAAGTGCCTGGCTTGAAGAAACCGGAAAAAATGAGATTGAGGTAACTCAAATCTAGCTGCAAGCTCTGTAAAATTAGTAAATATGTTATCTTTGTAAAGGTGCTTGACATGTAATAAACCTTTGTTACGCCACAAAGTGAAGGTTGGGTCCGACCGGGAGGGTGGGAATAAGTGGTTTTTAACAACCGGTGCTAAAGTTGAGGGTTCAGTCAAGCCGTAGTGTTTGCGGAATTGAGTCCAAATTTTTAGTGAGTTGGTAACAACAGGATTCTGTGAAATATTATGAATCTTGAGGGGGAGTCGCGCAGTAAGGAGGGACTGTAAAGAAAACTTTGAGGACCGTAGCTCTGACTGAACCCAAGAGGGCCTGTGTCAGCTCCTCTGTCAATCCAATTAATGATTTTGTTAATATTACATGCCAATAGTATTGGATAGGATTGGGTAGAGCAAGACCGCCCAGCTTTTTGGGGAGTTGTAAGACAGCTTTTCTAAGACGGGGGGGCTTATTCAACCAAAGAAAAGATGATATTGACTGATCTAGCTGCTGAAAAAAGGATCGTCTGATGAAAATTGGAATATGTTGAAACAAGTAGAGAAATTTAGGTAGAATCACCATCTTTACCAGATTAACTCTGCCAGATAGGGAGAGAGGGAGGGAGGACCAGCGAGCCAGATCAAGCTTGCACTTATCAATGAGAGGGCGAAAATTTTTGTTGAAAAGGTCCTTAAAAGAAGCAGTGATGAATATGCCTAAATATCGAAACCCCTCTGTAACGACTCTGAACGGAAAAGAAGACTGTGGCATCTTCTTAGACAGGGGGTTGATAGGAAGAAGTTCACTTTTGTTGAAATTCAATTTGTAACCAGAATATTTGCCGAATTGGGTTAGAATGTCTGTAATAACCGGGATGGACGACGCAGGGTTTGACACATATAATAACAAATCGTCTGCGTACAGGGACAGCTTATGGGTGACCTCATTCCTGGTGATGCCCTCGACTCTCCCCTCCCCCGGAGCCAGATGGCCAGTGGTTCGATAGCTAGAGCAAACAGGAGGGGGGAGAGGGGGCATCCCTGTCTGGTACCCCGTCGGAGGGGGAAAGGGGGCGACCTCACTCCGTTTGTAAGGATATGGGCGGTTGGGGATTCATAAAGCAGTCTAATCCATGCAATAAAGTCAGAGCTAAAACCAAATTTAGACAGGACATAATACAAATACTCCCACTCAACCCTGTCAAACGCTTTCTCAGCGTCTAAAGAAATTACCACCTCAGGTAAGACAGGGTTGGGGGAGCCAATGATGTTGAGAAGTCTCCTAGTGTTAGATGAAGAGTTCCTTCCAGCCATGAACCCAGTCTGGTCTGTGGAAATTAAGGCTGGTAGGGCTTGTTGCAAACGAGAGGCCAGGACCTTGGCGAGAATCTTTTGGTCCACGTTTAAAAGTGAAATGGGCCTATAGTTGCAACATTCAAGGGGATCTTTGTCTTTTTTTAATAAAAGAGAAATGTTAGCTTCCGATAGGGTTGGTGGCAATCTGCCGCTATTAAAGGATTCATTATAAACATTAACCAAATGTGGGGTTATTAGGATTGAATATGCCTTATAGAATTCTACCACGAACCCATCTGGGCCCGGGGATTTTCCATTTTGTAGCTGCCCAATCGCCTCCTGTACCTCAGCCGCTGTGATTGGTGCGCCTAGTTTGTCAGACAGACTGCTATCAACTTTAGGATATGAGAACATTTCCAGGGGGCTATGGCTCTTCCAAATTTCAGGTGAGTACTCAGACGTGTACAAGTTGGAGTAGAAATTCAAAAACGCATCATTTACCAATTTGGGGTCAGTGACCACTGTTCCCGATGACAGCCGTATCCTAGGGATTAGTCTCGAGAGAGCTGCAGTTCTAGCCTGATGGGCAAGGAGTTTGCCCGCCTTATCTCCCATTTCAAAATATCGTTGCCTTGTTTTTAACAATTTTGTTTCAACCTTAGATGTTGACAAAAGATCAAACTCAGCCTGAAATTTGAGTCGTTGGTCATAAAGAGAGGGAGTAGGAGCGGCGGCATATTGTGTGTCAATACTAACTAGCCGATCTAAGAGCCATATCATCCTCTCCGAGTCCACTTTTTTCTGCCGGGAAGCAAATGAAATCGCCTGACCCCTCAAATATGCTTTACACGCCTCCCATAAAGTGCTTCTAGTGATGTCTGGGGTGTCATTTGCGTGAAAAAAATTGACTATGTCCTCCTGAAGGAATTTTTTAAAGTGTGGGTTGTTCAGTAAGAAGTGGGAAAGTTTCCACTGTGTGTGTGTAGGGCTGTGGTTTGGGAAATTTATGACAACAGATGTAGGAGCATGGTCTGAGATCACTATACTGTGATACTCGCTAGAGTTGACCCAGTGTAGCAGCCTGTTATCCATAAAAAAAAAATCAATTCTAGAATACGTACGGTGGACATGGGAAAAAAATGAAAAGGCTTTAGTGGATGGATTGAGAGATCTCCAAGGATCACATAGGCTAAGCTGATTTACAAACGATCTCAGTGTAGTGGCAGAGTTTGAGAGAGTAAAAGGTTTAGACGAGGACCTATCTAGAATCGGATCCTGAATAAGGTTGAAATCGCCACCTATAATCGGGTAATGACTATCTATGTCTGGGAGGGAGGAGAAAAGGTGAGTAATGAATTTGTCATCGTCCCATACAGGGGCATAGACACTCACTAAAATAACTGGGATGTCAAACAACTTGCCTGAAACAGCCACAAAACGCCCACTGGGATCTTCAATAGATTTGGTTGGTTCAAATGTTATGTTTTTGCTTACAATGATGGCCGCTCCTCTCGCCCTTGCAGAAAATTTGGAATGAAATACATGACTCATCCAAGGTCTTTTGATACGTGAAATCTCAGAGGTCTTAAGGTGAGTTTCTTGAAGGAAATAAATATCCCCTCTAAGTTGTCTCAAATGTGAAATCACTTTGCCTCTCTTGATTGCTCCATTGACTCCCCTAACGTCCATGACACCAACCTGCAGCCTTGACCTTGAGGCGTAGTTGTGCTGTGCATTACTCACCCTTTGTTAAGTGAAGATGTACAGTGGCGATGCCCTGAGAGGGGGAAGGGGGGAGAGGGGGGAGGGGGGGGGGGACAACGCAAAAAAAAAAAAAAAAAAAAAAACCTACAACTAAATTCCCCATAAACACATTCAAAACCCCTGTGTAGCTTCCAGTTTCTTTATACTCACGGATCCCCATGACTTCAGCACTCCCGCAGGATTAAGTGTATAACCCATACAATACAGAACAAAACAAACTATAGCCAACCAAAGGAAGTTTAAGCATCTCCCACATTATATGGCCTAAAGCCAATTGAACATTACAGCAAAACAGTCAACTGTGATGTAGCAGGCATCTTCGTATTAAACATTTAACTGATATTACCCCTAATAAAATGTAAAAGGCATGGTCAGTGGTTAAAGTTAAATGAGCCAGGTGGCCAAGCCAACCAACCAAAACAAACGGAGATAAACACCATACTTAGCATCGGTTCAACAAGCCCAGGTGAGATTTACAAATAATAACAGAGTCACAGTGTTCGAAGAGCATCTTAAGACACTAGTAAGAGTTCACAGTCAATGTTATCCTGTCGAGACGCTCTTACCAGCTGGGCGAGTCATCCCGAGGCCGGTGCCAGTAGTGTTATTGTTATTAGCATTAGCCGCTAGTGGATTAGCCCGTACATCAGCCGATGAAACGGGGCAATGAGGTAGCCTCATGGAGCGGGCAAAGAACCCACGAAGGCAACGGCCTCCTCGACTGAGGAGAAGCGTTTCTTGTTGCCATCTTTCTTAGTGATTTGGAGTTTAGCTGGGTAGAGCAGAGCCGGCCGGAGGCCCAGATTATACAGCTTAGCCATGACATCGCGGTAGGCCGCTCGTTGCACTAACACCTCGGGGCAGAAATCCTCGTAGATGCGGACCGGCGAATCACGGTACTTCAGGTCATTCCTCCGTTTGCGGGCCTCCCGGATTATTAGCTCCTTGGTCTGGTGCCGGTGTAAGCAGACAATCACGGGTCTGGGCCTGTCTCCTTGTCGCGGTTTAGCAGCTAGTGATCGGTGGGCCCGGTCTAGCTCTGGTGGAGTTTGTAGCACCTGGTCCCCGAATATCTCCTTCAGGACATCCGAGAAGAAGGTCGTGGGTCGCGGGCCTTCAATGGACTCAGGCAGGCCGACAATCCTGATGTTGTTACGCCGGCTTCTTCCCTCTAGATCGATGTTTTTGGTGTTGAGCTTAGCACAAGTCTCTGATAAGGTGGAGCATGATGCTTCAAGAGCTTGGATGCGTTCTTCAGTTAGATTGGCGTTGGACTCCAGACTCGCGATTCGTTCACCAAAGTCAGTCACGGTAGCCTGCACCGTGTCTAGTTTAGCTTCGAGAGAGATAAACGCCGACCTGAGCTCGGCAGACATCGCCGCTGAAATGGAGTGACGGTGTTCTTCTAGCAAGCTAGTCAGAGCAGGCATGCTAATCTGGCTAGCCATGACGGTCGATTCGTCTTTCGCGGTTTCTCTTTCCTTAGCCAGCCTGGTTCCGGAGGCCATGGGGCATGTGCAAAATAATACTTCTTCTTACTGAGAAGTCGAATCGGGTTTGGGTTGTGAAAAGCTATGTTTTTTCAGGTCAGTGCGGGAGAGCGCGATACATGCGTCTACTCCATTCTCCTCTCCACCGGAAGTCCTTCCAGGAGATCTTAGTTCATCATTTAGTTTATTTTAGCACATTTGATCCATAAATACATTTATAACTTCCAGCACAGGTTGAAGCCTCTAGATTTATCACCGTGTGTCTCCTCTAGCATCACTTTCATCAACACTTTGTGGTTTTGTGTTGGAACAAGAGATAAATGGATCTTCCACTAACCCAGGTGTCCTCTTACCTGTTCCAGCCTTTCCTGGGTTAACCAGTTTGGTAAGTGGGCTGGTTTGGTGTTGGTAAAGTAGCCTGTTGGTGTGAAGAGTGTTAGCATGTACCTCCGTGACCCTGGTAGAACCACAGTGCTCTGATGGTTTCTAGGCATTTCTTCTTCGCTGGTGCTGCAGACTTGGCTGCACCAGCTCCCTGGGCTCATTGGTTGTTAATTGTTGAACCAGACGTCGTTCCATCAGAGGAGGAGCAGGGAAACTAATCTTGACCCTTGTGGGACACCGTCATGGGTTTGATCTGAAGCCATCAGCTCTAGATGTTGTTTTTTTAACTCTTTATTTGTCTTTTTTTCAGAGAAAAACAACAACAAAAAAAGACAACATAAGTAAAAACAAAAGTTCTGCATATACTCCATTGTTCTACAAGAAATAAACAGCTTCAAATTGCAGGGAGTGACGCGTGTACAGTATATAACAAGAAGATATACTAACAATAATTATAAACTAACAGGGAACCATGATGCCCTATACTGTTCTCCATCATGAACGCTGAGGCTGTGAACTTTCAGTGAATCTGGTCCATTTTTCCCATCGTTGATGCAGAGTCCTTGCTTCCAGTCTTAAGTAGAAAGTCAGTTTTTTCCATAGAGTATAGCTCCTTGACAATGTCCAACCACTGCCCTGTGGTTGGCGGGTCAGCTTTTAACCAGTTTCTTGGTTATGAATAATGTCCTCTGTCATCAGACCCAGGTACAGGGTTCGAGGGTCTCTAGGCACCTTATACTTTAAAATCACTTCCAGGGTCAGTGTAACTCCATCCCCAAAATGGCTGCAGGTTTGAGCAGGACCAGAACACAGCACCCACCTGCCCACATTGTCTCCAGCATTGTTGTGGTAGACCCAGCTGTTTACTTTTAATATGAGGTGTGACGAAATAGCGGATCATGTTTTTCCAACTGAATTCCCTCCATCTTGTAGAGCAAGTGGAGGTTTGAGTTCTGCAGATAGAGCGCCAATCACTCTCTGATAATTCAATGCCCAGCTCTGAATCCCATTTCAATCCCTACCATTCCTGTCCTCTATAGTTTAGTTACGATCTTAGTCGGTGTTAGTTTATATGCACTCGTAAACACTTCAACCACTTCAGCGTCTTCTGCCGATTTTTTTTTTAATCTCAATATCAAAGAAATGTCTTAACTGTAGATATCTAAAAAAGTCTCCATTTACCAAATTGAATTCCTCTTTAAATTGTTGAAATGTTTTAAAACTCTTACCCTCAAAGAGAGCACATACAGCTGTCATCCCTCTTACTGTCCAGCTTGCAAAGGCATTGTCCAGCACTCCAGGACCAAACCGAGGTGAATGAGATGGCCAAACCAAGAGTTTAATTTCAAATTATATTTTCTCACAATTTCATACCAAATTTTTATTGAATCTTCTATTATTGAGTTTTCCCCCTTTAGGTTTGTGTGATCAGTACCCCCCAGTCTAGCTTGAGGGTGTGAGCTCTAGATGTTGTGATCAGTGAGAGAAAAACAAATGAACTGGTGACGTGTGAAACACCTCAGAGGTTTCAGCCTCTGGGTTCTGGAAAGAGTCTGGAAGAAGATCTGGATTGTTATTGATGCTTTAGAAATAAACCGGACTGGAAAAAGTTTGTCTTTGTCTCCATCTTGGTAACGGGAGTCGCACCAGGAAGTCTAGTTTCTCAGTGGAGCTGAATCTCATCAGGCAGGGAGAGCTAGTCCTCCCTTGTTCTTTGTCAGATGAAGAGTTTGTTGTTTTATTCTTTGATTTCTCTCTTTGCCAGATGGACCTTAAGAATAAAACTAGTGTCACAGCCCAGGGCAGGACATTCACTTTAACTGACTCAGGGTTAAAATATAAGTTCTTGAAATGTCAGGTTTGGGTTAATTTCTCTCCTGAAACTGTTTGTGGGTTTGACAGGTCAATGAAAACATCACCTGCACATGAAGACATGGTGTGTTTGAGCATTTTCTGCCTTCATTCCTGATGATCTCCTGACTTAAAGCTTCAGTGAACATGAACAGAGCTCTGCCTGGTCCCTCTCTCTGACTCCAGGGAGTTTGATCTGGTCGAGTCATTATTCAGCTGTAGAAAGGTTTTAATTGTTGCTTCTGGTTTTAACTGTTGGTTGTCTCTGTCATTTGTCTGCGCATCAGGATGGACTCAGTGTGGACTGACGGTAAGTTCCTCCTGCTGATGAATAAACAACCTCAGAGGCCTCAAATCATTTAGTCATGCTTCTAGTTTCCTGATCTGAACGTTGGTTCTCCTGAATCTACAACAGAGAGCAAAGTTAACGTGACCCACACATTGATGGGAAACCAGACTGGACCAGAACTGTACTTCCTGTCATTTAGTTGATTCAGATTTTAAAGGTTCTGGTCTGTAACAGAGACAAATCAAAACATGAAGCTTGTCCAGTAACAGCTTTCAGTGCTCGACAAGATTCATCATCTTTACAGAGAAACAGAAATATCACACGTTAAACACGGTTTGTGTCGCACTGATCATGAAGTGTCTAAAGTATCGGTCGGTGTTTGCAGGAGGCTGAAGTCATGAAGCCATAATAAACCTTATCACCTTGTGTTTCTGTTCTACAGTCTGTCTGATAGCACCAGAGGAAGAGGAGGAGACTCAGTGAGGAAGAGGAGAGAGTGAAGGTTTCCCTCTTCATCCTGGAGGCTCCTGTTACCATCAGATGTGTTTTATATCTGTCTTGATTTAAAGATCCACCCTTGATCTAGTAGCTGTCACTCTTCTGCCATAACATTAAGACCTGATCCTGACTCCTCTACACCTCTGAAGGTGTTCCAGATCCTTTAAGTCCTGCAGGTTGAGAGGTTGAGTCACCATGGATCAGACTAGTTTGTCCAGGAAGGACGTCCCACAGATGCTGGACTGGACTGAGGTCTGGTTGAATCTGGAGTCAACACCTTGAACTCATTCCTGAAGCCGGGAGCATCATCCTGCTGAAAGAGGCCATCAGGGAATCCTGTCTCCATGAAAGGGTGGACATGGTCTGCAGCCATGCTGAGGAACATGAATGAAAGAACCCAAGGTCTCCCAGCAGAACATGGACCAATCATCACACTGACTCCACCGGCTGGTCTTCTTCACACCACACTGTCCAGCCTTAGCATCACACCTGCATCAATGATCCATGACCCTGTCTCTGGTTCTTCTCCTTCCTTGGACCACTGCAGACCAGGAACCTGGAGATGTTCTGACCCAGTCGTCTAGTCATCACAGACCCAGCACTGATTTACTTTACAAATACTTTAATTTTGACCCAGAATTATTTTTGGATCATATTTATTTATATTCGTGGCCATGGCTACTCTCTACTCCCACTACATTCAACCATGAGTTGTGCTGAATGAGCTCAAACTGGACCAGATTTGACCTGATGCGTTTTAGTGGCTGTGACGTTATTGATATTGGACCATTGATAAGAAATAAAACCTGTTAATAAATCTAAACGTCTCAGATCACGTCCATTTACATCTGCCGATCTGAAGTTGAGCTGCAGCGGTAACGGCCATGGCGTGGTATTCCAGACGTCTTTGTCCTGAGCCACAGACTCTACGTCCTCATGAGGGATGGCAGCCCAGACGATGCCTCCAGTGCATTACAGACTCACCCAGAGGAGTGAGTCAGTTCAGTTCTATTTTATTTTTATAGCATCAATAACAAACTGATGATGTTACATGACAGGAATCATAGGCAGCCTGAAAAAATGTTATCTAATCTAATGACCGATCTTTACAGGAGAAACCAAACCTACAAAAGACCAAACTTTATTTATTGTCACTGCACACACGTGGTTTGTCAACGAAGGCCTCTGCCCAATCTTTGACGTAGGACAAGAGTCTATCGTGTAATACAACTGAGCCGTGCAGCCATCTTTAGTGTCAAAGACAACTGAAGTGACAGTTGAAGCCTTGCTCTCTGCCAAGCTCATGGTCTCTTAATCAGACTGAGATCTTTCATCCTCCACTACTATGATCTCCAGAGCGGAGGCTTCCATCTGCTCAGAGTCTTGGTCTGGTTTGTCACCTGGTAAGTGATGCTCAGGTACAACCACCTCCACAGTGGTCACCTGTGGGACGCCTGTTGACTGTGTTGATGACACTGTGGATGAAGGTTTAAGCCTTTAATCATGCTCCCTATTCTCTTCAGAGACAGTTTGCATGTCCTGTATTCAGGACTTTTGTCCTCTTCATCTTCAGACTTGGCAGCGTCATCCTCAACTACTTTATTCTTGAGGGAAGAGGAGTCTGGGGTTGTTTCTTCTTGGATCTCCTCTCTCTCTCTGTCAGCTGCTGTTGTTATATTCTCCCAGCTCTCCTTGACTCCTATGGAGGCTGTCTCCTGGGCATCTGTGTCTATTGTAGCTTTCAGTTCTTCTAGACTCCACATCTCCTCATGTTTTGTCAGCGTCTATGTCTTCTGGGGGAGTGACCACACGTTTCTTCTTCCTATGTGTTTGAAGTTTGCACTTCATCTTCCCAGTGAATTCTTTCATCATCTCGCTGACATGACAAACCATAGCTTCAGTTCTTCTTTTGGGAGGGACATGTTCTTTAACTTCAGACTCTGAACCGTCCTCGCCAGCAGAGAGGACAGAGTTGACGCTCTCAGCTACGTCTTGGGTGATTAAGCTGGTCAACACCTCTAAGCTCTCAGAGCGGACCACTTCTTTAACGTGCAGGGCTTCAGCAAAGGTTCAAGAAAGTGTGTCGCCCAAGCTGGACAAGATAACATCCTCAGAGATAAGATAGATAGATAGATAGATAGATAGATAGATAGATAGATAGATAGAAAACTTTATTGATCCCCAAGGGGGAAACTGCTTTGCCACGCAATAAAAACACAAACGTCCACTTAACAAACAATACAAACATTTCCATACCATTGCACAAAACTTATCAACGTCTATATTTGGTTTTATCCAGGAAGGGTTTGGAAATAATCACTATCAAGTCTCTGATCAGCTGTGCCAGCAAATATCTGGTATCATTGTCTGCTTTACCGGATCTCAAACATGTATAAAATAGTTTATTACTGAATCATCTGTTTTCAGTTAATTTCTCATGTAGAATTTTACAAAAATGTTTTTCCTCAGGATAACAATGGACTTTTGTGTTAACAGTGAATTCAGAGAACACTGCGACCTGTTTGTGTCTCGCTGACACCTGCTGGTCGACTTCAACCAACACAATCTCACTCAGATCTGCTTCACTTTGAATATAGATTTATGTATAACTCCATTAACTAACTAAATATTGGTCACATTTGCTGCTCATCTTGTTTCTTGCCTTCTTTTTATGTAACCTCGTCAAACCCCTAGACCAGCATCTCTTTAAACCAGTTTAACAGTCTGGGTCAACACTGATCTCTTATCAGTGCTGTCCTCCATCATAAGGTTGGATCAGATGTTACAGAGAAAAGAGGAAGTGGAGTGGTCGTTTAGAAGCAGCACGATGTCAGAGCATATTCCTGAGATAACTTGTCTGCCAGTTCATAAACACAGTGAGGTCAAAGCATGAAGAGTGAACACATTCAGAGGAATAAGGCTTGTAATGTGAATGTTTGACTGTTTCACTTCATACAGGAGAAGGATTCATTGCTGAATGCTACATCCTTAAAAAGACTTAAAATGTCTTAAATTAAAATCCGGGTAATTAAGGTTAAATTGTCTTAAATTTACCGTAAAGTTGATGTAGATATTACATTTCCAGAAGGTGCGTTTTTGGCATTGACTGTATATTCTGGGTTTTGCCAATGGGAAATCCCAATGGCCGTACCGTAAATCATCTAATAGCTGTATTTGTTTGATTAACTTGGTGAAATGTCGTAAATGTGAGACTCCTTCATTAATAGTCGTTTTACGGTACGTCAGACAGACGCTGACGTCGGGCTGCGTGTCGTCATCACGCGGTTGTCGAGGTGAGCGGTTAAACTTAAAAGACAAACTGATGGAAGAGGATTTATTTAGTAGGTGGTTGATATCTGCTGAGAATAAGAACGAGGCAGTGTGTAATAGTTTAAGAAGACTTCTTCGTTGGGGGCCGCGGGCCTCAAAGCCGCCGAGTCACATATGAAAGGAGGAAAGCAGCAGCAGCTAGCCATAGCCGGGGCCAGGCTAATCCCTGCACAGCATATACGTCATGGTTCATTCATCAAGAAGCAGCTATCAGGCAGCGTTAGTGATTAGCTGTTATCATGTTTGATGAAAGCGCGAATAAAACCACAAAGAGCAAAGAATAGACTTCATTTGTGATGATGAGAGGAGCTCACACCACGTCATCTCCCGCTACTAGAGGTCAGAGTTCATGGGTCAGTCTGTGGTCACCATGGCGACCTGACAGGTAACTACACATTAGCTCAGAGTTTAAGGAGTTTAACAGTTGTAGTTGATTTTGTCTTAATATGGCTATTTGTGATTTTATGGGATGTTTATGGGACGGTTGGTTGTCTCTTGTTGCCATAGCAACCGTAAACGTTGCTGTAAAGACTAATGAGCTGTAAATAGAGATGCAGAATCAGTCTATGTTGTGTTTATAGGACACACGGAGGGAATGGTTTAAATTAAAATAACAGAATCACAGATTATCAGAATGAAGTAGTCAGGGGTTTTGATGGATGTTTTTGATCTTGAGAATATGGGATGTTACGAAGCATGTGATAACATTAGTGATGTTTTTAGGTTTGTACGTGATCTTTCAGCCTTTTGGGTCCAGACAGTTTATTTACAATAGAAACTGCTTTTAGTGTTGGGAGTGTTATTATTCTGTCTCCTTACATGGAAATGTGAGATTAAAATAAATGCAGTATTTTCTACCAATAATATTTGTTGAGGTCTTAAAAAGCATTAACTGATTATTAAAATGGTGCAAGGACCCTGTAAATGCTAATCCATCGTCCACTCTACTGTCCACTGGTTAAATGTGTCAGTGACTTCATTTAACTAGTGAAGTTCTTAGATGAAACGTCTTTATCTTCATAGTTATCTTAGGCCCCGTCATTTTTGCGTAAACGCAGATGTTTTTATTCGTTTTGTTCTATCGTCCAGACGAATCCCGTAAACACACTTTTTTGAAACCGGGTCCCAGGGTGGTTAATTCGAAAATGGCCACACCCCTGGAGCAGCCTTCCTCCTCTTATATCCCGCGAAACGTCTCATAACAACATCAACAACAATGGTGGACTACATGCTCGTGTTACTACTGGAGAACATATTGAGCCTGTTATGGTTACTAGGGCTAAATATCATTTTTGGTTTCTTCTAAAGCTGATTTGTAAACAGTGCTCAAGCTTCATGCGCATGCGTCGCCTCTTCCTCTCTGTTTTTGGTGAGTTTCTGAAACTGAAACAGCGCCACCTATAGACCTGGATATGAAGTAGTGTTTTGAGACGTGTTAAGACGGATCAAGTGTGGACGCAGATATTTTTTAAACTGTGCCAGCGAAAACGGAGGAAAAAGATAGTTTTCGTACGTGTGGACGAGGCCTCAGTGACTGTGATGGAGGCTGAATAAAGTAGTTTGTTGTATGTTTGATATCAGAGTATTAAACATACTACACATGTTGTTTTAGAGTAAAGAACAACAAGTACATGATGGTAATGTTTACATTTAATAGACTTTTACAAGACATTTTATGTTTTAACACATTCTGTTGTTACGGCCACAGCTCTGACTGAAACAGTGTGACCCCTAGTGGACACGTTATGAATAGCAGTTACTATTATTGGAGGAGCAGGAGGCCTACCACAAACAGCTGCTGTTATTTCATTGATGGGTTTTGGTCAGATGCTTGTTGAGCAGCACCTTGTAGTCTTTCTCTGGGTGGCCCTGTGAGTTCTCCTTCTTCCAGGTGAAGTAGGCGTTGCAGGTGGTTTCCTTGAGCTGAGTGGCCAACCACAACCAGAGCCTGGCGCAGGGAAGGAAAGCCACCACGAAGTAAATGGCCTCCTGCTTCTGCATGATGGTCCTGTAATCAGACAGGTGCTTCTCCATGGCAGGCGTCGGGATTAGGCCTGGGTATCGAGTATCGAGAATCGATTGGAACAGGGACTAGCTTTGCGATTTTCCCAATATCGTTCAAAAGTTTAATTTTCGATTCCTAGTTTTGATTCCCAGTCCGCCGACCGGAAGAAGAAACCACTGAACACCAACAAAGAAGCGTCCACCGGAAGTGTTGGCTTAACCCACAGTTACTCATTGCTCGGCTCGCAAGCCACATGCGGCTCGTCAAGCTATAACTGGAGGCTCGCATGGTAGCTACAGTATCACACTGCCACTTGCCTTTGAATGCAATCCACTATTTACCGGCAATGCTACTTAAACTGCCATCTCGTGGCGATAAGTTGTAATACATTTCACGCAGCTGAATCACGGAAAGCGCGAATGAAAGTGGCCATGTGGCATTGTTTACAAAACTTGACCGCAACGCACGTTTGCAGGCAGGCGACGTAAGCTCCGCTAGCTAGTAAAACACAAAAATGGATCGATTTTAATTAAAAAAGGGACAGAAACGAGCTCATTTAAGTAAATCTGGTCTTAAATGAAAATGTATTGGCCTTGTTGTTTCTTTTTTGTGGGATGTCCAATTTATATGTAGAAATGCACATTTGCAAAGGTGACTTAGTGTGTTGTAGTAAAAGTGGCTCGCCTTTTGATTTTGCACTGCCAGTGTGGCTCTTAAAAATAGTGAAGATCACTGGCTTAACCGAACGTCTATTTGAACATGGATAACGTGCGTCGGAGGTCCAAAGTGTGGCTTCACTTTTCTAAACAAAATGTCTCGGCAAAATGCAACATCTGCAATAAGATTGTTTCGTGCATAGTAGGGTGCACATGGAGTACAAATAAATGTGTGCCCTGTCTTTGATGCCCTGCGCCGTCCGTCCTCCGCCGCCTCTTCCTCTGGCTCTGGCTCCGACCCCCAGCCTGGGACCGCAGTGACTTCACTGCAGTCAAAGAATACATATACATTAAATAATATGTCTTGCGCCAACATTGAGGCAGCTAACAAAATTAGCCCACATATTTTTTTCACCATAGCGGCAAGGGGGAAGATTTCTTTTGACCCTGCCTCTTAAAAGAATCGGAATCGAGTATCGCTAGGAATCGGAATCGTTCAAATTCAAACGATACCCAAGCCTAGGTATTTGACCTCCTAGACGTTTGTTCTCAGTAAGCTAGACTGTTTGTGTTTTATCGACGTATTTTTCGACGCGCGGCCTCTGTCCGCTGTGTGTGGGCGCGCGCGTGTCTGTGCGCGCACATCGGGGCGAAACTGCGCCGTGCGCGATACAGAGAGCAGAGGATTGTTAGGAAGCCACCAGAGATGACATGACGTGGCGTAAATAAGATAAATGACACCAGGATGTTTAGTTTGGTTGGTAAAGAACCAGAACCAGAGATAACTGAAGCCAAAGCTAGTAGAGCTCCCCCTGGTGGTTGTCTGCTGTAGGTCATAGGCTCCACCCCCTCCACGTTAATGGGCGGGGCTTGGGCCAAACTAAAATGCATAAATATTTTTTACAAGGCTGGTTTTCGGTATTTAGTATAATGTTGATGAATGTCCAAGTGTCCATCCTGTGGATAAGTTGTTTTAGTTCATTGATATTGTAGGTTACTCATCATGACTGTGGTGTGTTTGTCTGGGATCTTAGCACAAGGGATTCAAACATCTAATCCTGTTTATTAATGGATATTGTTTTAGTTACGCTATAGAGACAGGATGTGACATAATGTCCTGTGGGACGGTGAGAGTTTAAAAAACTGTTTTAAAAACTAGTCCAGTGTCTAATCATCATGTTCTTGTACCAGGTGGAGGTAGAGCAGAGTGTAGCATTAATTAAACTAACACAGTGTGGGCGGGGCATCAATATCACGGCTCCACGTGGCTCCGCCCCCTCAGACCGTACTGATCAGACTCTGGATCCAAACTCACAAGATGGCGCCGCCCGTATCCCCGGGAACATAGAGTCAGTTTGACCAATGAGAGGAGGAGGAGACGTGTAACATCCTGATCCACCAGGTAAAGTATCTGACATGTGACTGTTTATACCAGCAGAGAGCAGAGTTAACCTTAGAGGAGGATGAAAGAGTTCAAAACTGGTTCCTACTCAACTCTTTATTTCTAATGTGAACGGATTCTTAATATTAAAACATATTTTCTGTTCAGAAAACATCTCAGCATCATCGACTTTAATCAGCAGGATTTACACAAACTGAAGCTTTATAAAAACACATGAAAAAACATTTAACGGTAATATTTCAGCTTTTAATAAACTACAACAGACACGTTAATAAACTCTGTCATGTTTAAATAAAGTTTTTTTGTAAATAAATAGTTTCCTCTCAGTTCATCTGCTTTCTGGCTCCTACACAGGACTCTTATTTTGGTAGTGCTGTATCGCTACACTTCCTGTCCTGTCACCACTTGATGAAGACGAGCACTGCAAGTACTGCGTAGCCGAGGATGAGGAAGAGGACTTTGAGGAGCCGGTCCTGTTTGTCGTCCAGCTCCCGGGACAGAATCTCAAAGAAGGTGACGAACAGGAAGGTCCCGGCGGCGAGGCCCTGCAGCACCACTGACGCCACGCTGCCCGCCAGCGTCTGCGCCGACTCGATGCCCATCCCCAACGCCACGCCCAGCGGGATCATCAGGCTCACCGCCACGCCCAGCTTGGCGGCGTCCCTGATGCCGAGCGACGCCTTGGCCACGCTCACGCCGAGGGCGATGGCGGCCAGAGTCTCGTGCACAGCCACGCCCAGGAAGAGCCCGCCCAGCTTGGCGCCGTCGTCCTGGAGGCCGAGCGCCAGGCCCTCGAACACAGAGTGTGCCGATAAAGCCAAGACCAGACTGACCAGCCGCAGAGGCCCCGCCCCCGCCAGCTCAGCCGGGCTGAAGTGTCCGTGCTGGTGTCCGTGGGAGCGCTGGGCGCCACCAGACGAGATGAACGGCGTGTCGTACTCAGAGTCACTGCCGGCCTCAGAGCCGCCAGCGTTGAAGGTCTCCAGGTTGATGAAGGACGGCGTCTCCTTCCTGAAGGTGAGGACGGTCTGCTCCACGAAGACGGTGAGGAAGAAGCCCAGCATCATCATCGTCTCTGCCAGAGGATAATCGCTGCTGATCTGCAGCTGCTGGAGCACGACCCCCACCTGAGGACAACAAGTCAGCACGTCACATGACTGCTCCCACAGGTGAGTGAGGCGACTCCTCCCACTGGTGAGTCAGGTGACCTTACCTTCTCTCTGACTGCCGGCAGCAGAGCGTTGAAGCAGGTGGCGAGGAACACGCCTCCTCCAAACGAGTTACTCAGAGACAGCGGCCGCCGGTAACGGTGTGCCTTGTCGTGGTCGGCCAGCAGGAAGCGCACGGGGACCAGAACGCCGGCC
Organism: Planiliza haematocheilus; assembly: GCA_005024645.1. Classification (NCBI taxonomy): domain Eukaryota; kingdom Metazoa; phylum Chordata; class Actinopteri; order Mugiliformes; family Mugilidae; genus Planiliza; species Planiliza haematocheilus. Next base: position 24,285 of record SRSE01000705.1, read on the forward strand.
AGCACCAGGCCGAACAGTCCCAGCATGCCGAGCAGCTTGGCTGCCAGGATCTGCATCCTGAAGCTGCTGCGCCGCCGCTACAACCAACACGACGCCATCATCCTCCGTCTGCTGCTTCTACTGGACAGGAAGGTCAGAGTTCATCACAGCACAATCAGAAGGTCAGAGGTCAGAGTTCATCACAGCACAGTGAAAAGGTCAGAGTTCATCACAGCACAATCAAAAGGTCAGAGTTCATCACAGCACAATCAAAAGGTCAGAGTTCATCAGCTACAGAAACATCTAGAACCAGAACAACAGCTCCCCCACGTGGTGGAAGAGAACATTACAATACTACATCTGTTTTCCACTTTTATTTATCTTTATTTTTAATCAACCGAACAGTCCAGAGAAACTACACATATTTTAAGTTATCTTTTTATAATCTCTAATTTATCTTGTGACCAAACAGGTTTGTCAGGGCTGAGATTCTCCAGTAGCTTGTGTTTTATTTTATTACCTTCTAAAGGACTCCTCTTATTATTAACTTCAGTCTGATCAAAGAAACACAGAAGCCAATGAAATGAACCCACATCCAGCTGTTGGTCTGTTGTTAATAACTAACGTCGTCGCTCCAGGAATGAAACGCGTCAAACTACCGGATGTGCAGCCTAGTTCCTGTAGAAGCCTTCAAAATAAAACCTCATCGAGTTCGTAACTACCAGCTACTGAATATTAAGATAAACTCTTATATTTATAATAATAATAATAATTTACCAAACATTAACAGTAATTCAAATATTGATTTACCAACTTTAAGCTGATCAAACGCAAATCAATAAAACTCGGAATGCCCCTCGTTTCCGTTAGCATGTCGAGCTAATAGCGAATAACTTGACAGCTAACATTCGCTAGCCGCTGCTAGCTCGGCAGTTAAAGAGGCCAGCTCCCGCTGAAATGCTCTGATTACATCGCAGAGCTCGGTTCTGTCTCAGTGGGATCTGGACTTCAGCTCAGCGGGAACATTTTGAAGAAGAAATCATCAGAACCGAGTTTACCTCCGTAGATCCGTCCGCTACACGGCAGGTGTACCAAAAACACTTCCGCACTTCTGGGTCTTGTAAATCTTTACAGCTCATTGGCGGATCTGCTCATGACGTACCCGGAACCACACAGACAATTTAAAACCGTTGGATAATGAACGTATATTTTTTATTATTTCACAGATACGGTTTTTAAAGTATTTTCACTTTACACCATTTGTTATTATTTGATTTATAAACTTTATATTTTATAATTTTTTCATACTTGTCAGATTATCACGGCAGATAAATTTAAACTCAGAAAATACACCATTATTGATAAATATATGTAAAACATTCTTTGTTACTTTACTGATGCAAAGACTGAATAAAGAATGTTTAGTATTTTCTAACAGTGACGATGACGTTATTGAATCCTCTCATGTCGATCAGCTGGTTTTGTTTTTGACTCTTCATCAGGTTGAGTTTGGAAACAGGACGAACGTCGACCGGGTCGATGCAGAAACATGGAGGAACTGCTGCGTCTGGGACAAGGACTCGGTCAGAGCCAACGAAAGTCACAGGTGATTAAACACCAACTGACACTAGATTTCATTCAAATTAAACATTAAATGTCTGCCTTCAGTAGTTTTCTGAATCATCCATTTGTCACCTCACATTGATCTGATGACCTCTGACCCCGACAGCTCGTCTCTGATCCATCCAGGACTTTCTCAAAGTCATGAGAACGTTTCAACGTTTTTATCCGTCTCAACTCGAGTTTTATGAATCAAAACTGAAACTGAGACAGTTTAAATTATTTTTCTGCCTTTCTTTTTACTTTTACCAAAGTTTAATCTCATTTAGTGTTTCACAGGCGAAAAACAGGATTTAAATGTTGAACCAAACCAGCATTAACTCAGCATTATGAAACAGACAGAATGTGAACGTGATTAACTGTCACTAAAGGACCATTAAACCAAGTTTAACAACCTTAATAATCATTTAACGATAAACTTTAACTGAAGTTTAAGCAACTTAACACTGAAGCATTAAACATGTTTCATGGTCAGAGAGCAGACGGAGCCGTTGGCTAATTAAACTGGAGACTTTAATACATTCTGTTTGACAGTGGAATCAGACAGGAGGAGTAAAACGTTCCTCACGGCTCCATGTGGCCGAGGAGATATTTGCTCATTTACACTAAATGAATCCGACACTCATTCTCTCACACACTCAGATAAAAGGAGCGACTAATGCATGAAGTTACACTGTGTGGTTTTTAGAGGACGTTTCAGGCTCCTGGTGCAGCTTCATCGACGGCTGTGACAGCGCTCCTCCTAAAGACCACACAGAGCCGCAGGAAGTGGGCGGAGTTTTTGGTGACGTGGCTCCTGAACGAAGCGGGACGCCTCGATCGCTTTCATGCAGGAACTATTCAGTGATGGAGAAACACAGCTTCCTTTTAGTCCTTTGAGTTAAAATGATCCAGACCAGAAAGAAAAAACAAACGGTGACACAAACCTGTCTGACCTGAAACAGAGCAGAAACATCAGAGCATGAAGGAGCAGGTGTGTTTACCTGATCAGACGCATTAAACCCTCGGCTCCTTTATCTCATACAGGAAGTTTACCAGGAGCCGTTGGAGGGAGTTTCTTCTTCTACTGATCAGGTGAGTGTGACGTTCTGCTGTGGTCACTGGGTATTTACCGTGCAAGCGTCATGGCTGCTCCTCGTTCCCGGCGCTCGGCGTCCGGTTGCGGATTTGACTCCTCAGCTGTTCAATGAGTTCAGGGTTCTGCTGCTGCATCTGCTGAGCGAACTGCTGACCTCTGACCCCAGCGACAGAAACAGAGCAACGACGTTAGCAACGACAACAACAGCAGCATCAACAGCAGCTTCCATCCGGAGCCTCAGATACGTACGCCTGGATCAGTCCAGATAAATCTCCGGCTGTTGCTGCTGCTGCTCCAGGAGCTGGACCTCCTGCCGGACCTCCCGCCAGACCTCCTGCTGGACCTCCTGCCGGACCTCCTGCTGGACCTCCTCCTAGACCTCCTCCTAGACCTCCTCCTAGACCTCCTCCTAGACCCGCTCCTAGTCCTCCTCCTCCTAGACCCCCTCCTAGACCTCCTCCTACACCGGCTCCTCCTGCTCCTCCCATCCCACCATAAGCTCCAGACATCATCCCTGACATCCTGAAAGACAGAGACGCATTAGCTCTGACAAACCACAGAAGAAGAAGCAGCAGCTGATGGACAGTGACTTACAGCTGCTGGACCTGAGGGTTGTTCATCAGAGACGACGCCTGCAGACACAAAGACACCGACGTTTACACCTGGAGGAACAGCTGGTTCCTGATCAGAAGTTTCTTTCTGTCATAACTCACCATGTTCATGAAGCCGGGGTTACTAAGCAACCCAGCCAGGTCGACTCCGCCCATCCCTGCAGTCTGAGAGACACAAAGCAAAGGTCACCAAAGCACAGCACGCCATCACCGGCCTGCTCCTCACATCTGATCTTACCGGGCTGGACGTGTCCATCTTCTCCTCTGCGATCTTCAGGTTGGTTTTGTAGGTGTCGTTGTCGGGGTCCAGCTCCAGAGCTTTCTTGTAGTAACTGACGGCTTCTGTGTGTTTGTTGAGGCTGGCCAGAGCCAAGCTGAAGCACAAAGAGACGTATGAGGAGCAGCTGACGACCAGATGATCAGCCTGTTCATGTACTCATGCCTCGAAAAGATCAGGCTTTAAAACATACAAGTGTCTTTAATGCAGAAGTGTTTTATTTGTTACTTAAATAAAAGCCTGACCTGAACCCTGTGCCTCAGGCGCCATCTAGTGGTCTAATGATGACACTACAGGCAATAAACACAATGCAACCATCTTGTAGTGGATGTTAGCTTAGCATTGATATGTAGCATGCCTTGTTGTGTTCAGCTCTAACTGATGGTGGAGCGTTTAGGTTCTGACAGACTAACTGTAAAGTTCATTGAAGCGTTTGTGTCGTCTTCTTTTTTACAGCCATGATGAATTATTTGTGAGGTCGTGTTTATTTGAGGGTTCAGACCTGGTTTTCTGGTAAAGGTTAGCGGGTAGGTTAGGCTTTGTGTCGGTGGACGTTCCTTCTAAAGCTGAGTGTGTGAGTTTACCCCATCCGTCCGTAGGCTTTGCTGTAGTTGGGGTCGATGTTGATGGCCTGTTCACAGTCCTGCACGGCTCCAGCGTAGTTCCCCAGTTTACTGTAGGCTGCAGCTCTGCACACGACAAACAGCGTTCACACATTTACTACAGAGCAGCTTTCAGACCAAACGCTGAACTTTTTCCTGCATTTTAGTCAATGAAGAAAGATTTCACATAAAAACATTTAAGGAACAAAGACCTGGGTCAAAAGAAGCGTCATAGAAACTAACTTTGTCCTTTCTCTGCTTTACCTTCTTGACTGAAGGACAACAATCAACGAGCCTAAAGCTTCAGCATCCTGATGACTGTATGGACGTATTATGGTATTTATGTTGAAGGACACAGGACATTTCATGGTGGTTGTTGTTCAGCATGGTGTCCTCAGACTGACCTGTTGCAGTAGTAGACGGCGTTCTGAGGGTTGATGGCGATGGCCTTCGAGTAAAACTCAACCGCTGCTGCAAAGTTCTCCACCTTCATCTGGTCGTTACCTGCAGACGAGAACAAACTGAGACACTGGTTCTTTACCTCATCTCATCAATGATCTGACTCATTCAAACGTCTTTGTTTCTTACGAATTTAAATATTTCAGTTAAAAATACAAGGAATAGTGAAAATGGAACCTAACGTTACCCACAATCCTCTCTGCTATGCTCAGTCAGTTAAAACGAGAGAAGCTAAAATGTCCAAAGGTTGGATTGTGTGGACATTGTCTCCTGTAGTGGAATCAGATTCACTTTCAAAAACCCAACGTGGAACACTTTGGGTTCTTTGGTTCTCACATGTCCAGATGAAGAGTGGGCCTGGTTCTACTGTTACTAGAACCTTTGTGGTGTTTCTCTAACGTCTTTAGGTCCAGACTCACCGTCACTCTTGAGTCTCTCAGCCTCTGCTCTCTGCTCCTCGGTCGGGGACGTCGGGCTGGAGTTGTTGTTGACCTGCGACTGAGCTGGAAACTGTCAGAAACAAAGAGTCAGACACGAAGACACAAAGCCTCAAAGAGACAAGGAGGACACGAAGACACGAAGCTTCAAAGAGACAAGGAGGACACGAAGACACGAAGCTTCAAAGAGACAAGGAGGACACGAAGACACGAAGCTTCAAAGAGACAAGGAGGACACGAAGACACAAAGCTTCAAAGAGACAAGGAGGACACGAAGACACGAGATTTCCAAGAGACAAGGAGGACACGAAGACACAAAGCTTCAAAGAGACAAGGAGGACACGAAGACACAAAGCTTCAAAGAGACAAGGAGGACACGAAGACACAAAGCTTGAAAGAGACAAGGAGGACACGAAGACACGAGATTTCCAAGAGACAAGGAGGACATGGACATGGACGTGTGTTTCTGATCTCAGAGTTGGAGCTTCAGTCATGTTCTGACTAAGAGGAGATTTAAATGAAAACCAGTTTACGTGGCCCTGGATCAGCTGATGGACTAAACAATCAGAAGTGATAGTTAATCACCTGTGTCTTTGTCCAACTAGTCTCTTTGACATCTTTGAGTTTCAGATTGATGATCAGACACAATAAGGACCAAGCAGCAGGACGGAGGAGACTCTGACTCTACCTTGGCTGTGACGGAGTTAAAGATCTCCGGTAACGTCATGGGGACGGCGAGACTCTGGTCATCAGTGGACACTTCAAACGCCGTCTCCAGACACTGGACAGCAACTGGAGGAAGACAAGAGGATACAAACCAATCAGATCTCTTCTAATCAAAGCATGGAGGACGGAGCCCGCGGACGTGGTGGTGGTAACCATGGCAACCGTTACTAATACATCAGCATCAGGAGGGACAGAAACATGGAGGTAGACAAACAAGATCAATGTGGACAGAGACGATGGAGACGTGGAGACATCTTGGTTGTCTTCTAAGACTCTTTACATTCAGGACTGGAGGAGGACATGGAGGAGGACATGGAGGGGGACATGGAGGGGATGCTTCTTCTCAAGCTCTTGCTTCTCCTCTTCCCATTATGTTCTCCCTCTTCTTAATTCTTCTCCTCCTCCTCTCATCCCCTCTTCCTCCTCTCGTCTGTGAAGGCTGTCCATCATCCAGGTCGTGGTAAACCAGAAAAGGCAGCAGGACTTATTCTGAGAAGACGTTTCACTCTGAGTAGCTTCTTCAGCTGCTCTGTTTCCGTCTCCATGGAAACGGACCCTGTGAATGACATCCATCCAGAGGGAACATGAACGTCTGAGGACTCACCCTCCAGACTCTCCTGAGCTCCTGAGGACAGACCTCCTGACTGGAGCTGGTCGTGGAGGAACTGGATGATGGAGAAGGCGAGGCGCTTGTTGTCGGTCATGGTGACGGAGAATCAGACCTCGACACCCTGGAAACAACACAGCTCACATCAGCAGCTTAGCCTTTAGCATTAGCATCTGAAAACAGCTCCATCTGATTTAAACAACTTCAATCTGTGGAGAGGTCACTTTAAACTTGACACTCAGGTTAGCTGCTTCACTTTAGCTTAGCATATTAGCATGCAGACAAGGACCTCATTACAAGCAGCTGGTGAACATGATTGTCTTTATTAACTCCAACATTTCCACGAAGCTCCAGGCAAAGTGTTGATGACTCAACAGCTTAATGAATCTAAGAAAGAGAAGATGAGCAGGATGAAGCTCTGACAGCTTTTATTAATGTGTCTGTTAACTCTTAAAGCAGCAACTCATCTCAGCTGAATCCGGATTTATACTTTTCTCCATACACCCTGTATGTGAGAATAATGTGACAACAATGGACGAAGCTGCCACTAAAGCTCCAATCGTCTTAATCCTGGTATTGTTTGGTCAATGTGAGTTAGGCCGAATTAAAGAGAGGCCTTTTACAGGTCATTAAATATCTTAACCTCGGCTCCAACGTGCTCCTGACTTCACTCAGAAGAAAGAACATGCTGCGTTGCGCGAGTTTTGAACGAAGCTTGGCGTGACGTGTTCGCCACAACCTCCACACGATGCTAACGGCTAGCTAGCTGGTAGCTCTGCGTTGATTTCCACCGTGCTGCCTTTCTATAAATCTGTCACGTCGACCGGCTCTGACACGAGGACCCAGTAACACCCTCCTCCTACCTGCTGTCTCCGTATTCCACCTTCGGATTATCCCGGTAACGGAGAGCTGACGTTAGCTTCGCCCCTTCGAGAAGCCGTCACTAGCTAGCTAATAAAGCTTGTCGCAGAGCGATGCCGTCATCTGAAGGTGTCAGTGTAGTATCGTCGTGGATTGAACATCCGGTGTGAAGGTAACGGCAAACACCGGAAAATAACGGCCAACCTCGCCTTCAGAATAAAACATTAAACGCAGCATATGATGTGTAACTTCTGTAAAAAAATCAAATAAACTCAATAAATCTATATAACAGTAATAACTAAACACTCCTGATGAAATAGAAATTAAATATAATCTGATTAATTATGTTTCTGATTCATAATTAGTGTGTTAATGCCCCCCCAACACCCACCCACACACACACACACACACACATGACCCTTCACCACACAAGTTACAGAAAATTCATTAATTCGTTTAATTTACGCCATAAATCAGTTCAGATATGAACCTAAAAGTGTCAGCAGAACGTTGATATAATATCTATATGTGATAATAGTATATAATAATGATAAATGGCATTAAGATGGACTTCAGATGATTTAGTCATTTATAAATTAAACAAGTATTTATGGATAAATACGTTTCATTCAATAATAAATTAGGTGAAAAATAATTTTGTTTGTTTACATAACTTACAAGAGAAATTAAAGTGATGAAAATATTAAATCTTGTGTTATGACAGTGTCAATGACTACAATTTAAATCTGCCAGTAATTATTTTTCAGCCTATACATATTTATATATTTATAAATTGATATAACCACAAAATAAATATTCAAATAAATACGATTATTTAAGTTTTTTCTCGTTAAAGGAACGCGCCAGTCTGAGTTTTATTTTGAAATGCTTGAGCGGAAGTGTAGTTCTTCTTCCGCAGCCTCTTTAATCCTGAGCAGCAGAGCCGCCTGTCAGTTAACCACACGGACTACACCGACCTTCATTCATTCTGAGAACCATGGGGCCGACAGGTGAGTCCTGACGGGGAGATTTTAACGAGCCGGAGCCGGTTTAACGGAATAAATCAGCGGCAGGTTTCCGTCTTGTTACAGACCAGCAGCTTTAATCTGAGGTTGTTATAGCTAACGGTATCTCTGCTAGCTAGCTGGCTAGCTCCATGCTAGCACCTGGAGCAGTTCATTAAACTCTCCGGAAGACTAAAGTTCATATCAGGTGTCGGTTCACTGCAGAGTACATAAGATAAATGTAATATATGAGAACAGTACGTCACTTCCTCTGAGTTCCGTCGTAATGTTCTCTCCAGGTTTGTGTAGCATGTTAGCTAATTTGAGCTAACTAGCCTCTGACACACTGAGCTACACACGGATCACTAGTTAACAGACACATTAAATAAAACAAACCAACCAAAGTCCATTTAAAAATCTGTCAAATTAAAACTGAACAGCTGTGATAGATGATCTCAACCAAACCAAACAACAAAATGTTTCCTCTAGAGTCCATCAGTTATTTGGTCAGTGTCAATTGATAGTCCCCTCACCTGTCCCCTCACCTGTCCCGTTATGGGGTCACCGGTCTGTATAGTCCTCAGCTGTCCCATAGCCTCGTCTTGTAGTGTCCTTGTTTCATAGTGTTATCACCTGTCCTGTAACTTGTCCCACAGTGTCCCGTAACGCCCTCACCTGTCCTGTAATATATTCACCTGTCTCCTATTGTCCTTACCTGTCCTGTAGCCTGTCTTATATTGTCCTCTAACTTGTCTTGTCCAGGTGAGGTGGTGTTCGGCAGCCCGGTGCCGGTCTGCTCTGAGAACCGTCTCCGCTGGGACCTGAACCCGGATCAGATCCATCAGTTGTCAGAGAGCTCATCTCCAGCACCAAGAAGGTTTACGACCTGGTCGGAGCCGTGGAGCTCGACGCCGTCACCTTCGAGAACACGCTGAAGGCGCTGGCTGACGTGGAGGTCGAGTACACGGGTCAGTGATTAAAGAATAAACATTTAGATTCAAATGAATGAACCATAAAGGTCCATAAATATATATATAAACAAACACTTCCAGTCTGACGTAAATCTTACGTCAGACTGGAAGACATGTCTTGAGTTTGTGGACATCGTTAGAGAACCAAGTCCGGACAGAACAAACAAAAAACAAAAACCTGGTCCCCATAACTTAATAATTCATCACGGTTGCTCCAACACGTGGGAGTGACAGTAACGACCCAAAAAGACTCAACGTCAAATGTCACAAACGATTTCATTTAACTTCAGTTAGTGTCTGTCAGCGTCAAACCAACCAGGCGTCAGCATCAGATCAGAGTCTGGGAGTCTCATCATGATTCAGATGAGAACAGATGCTAATGGTTAGCATGGTAGCACTGAAGGTTCATCCTAAAAACCAAACCTGAACCAAAGACACCTGGACTTGTGTTTCTAGAAGATGTTTGTCTTATTTATTGGAAACCAGATCAGAACAGGTTCCCCAGGTCCAGGTCCAGGTCAGTATCAGGTCATTACCAGACTCTAGTCATGTGACCTTCATATGATCAAAACCTAAACTCCTCCACCATCATTTAGAGCTGAACACCTGGAGGACACGTCTTCTACAAACACAACAAGTCCACATGTAGTTTAGGAAGAGACATCAGGAGTCGTCCTGGTGTCCTCTGTCTCTAGTTGGATCATGTTTAACCCTCTTCATGGTGTTAATGAGCAGTTCATGACTGGACCCAGTCAGGTCAGGAACATGTTGTTGATGGTTTAATTCCCTCCAGATATTTCTGTGCTGTGTTGGTGGACGGATGATGAGGTTCATTGTGAGCTCTGAGTGAAGCTGAGTCAGCGCTCGTCAGCAGTTATAGAGAAAGAACCAGACAGCGCTGCCACAAAAGAGGCCGAGGCTTTGCTGCTGCTGCATCATGTGATCAGAGACGGCCAATCAGATTCAAGCCGGATCAGAGAGGGTGATTAAAGAAGAACTCAAAACCTCCAGACACAACTACTGGATGATATATTAACTTCATTAGGTACACTGGCCACAACATTAGGTACAGCAGCTGATGTAGAAGCAGCGTCAGAAAGGTGGTGACTGAGCTGATGATGATTGTGGAGGATGGAGTTAAACTGGATTGATCTGAGGAGATGATCCATGTTTTAGAAGCAGCTACAGTTCAATGAAAACACAGTAGAATCAGTCAGTAGAAGCTAAAGCTCATGGAGACTACAGGCACTGCTGTACCTAATGAAGTGGCCAGTTCTCAAAGCAGCCTCATGACCAGAAACAAAAGAAAAATATTAAAATAATAAATAAAACCACTGAAAACCGCTGAAGTACTGAAGCCAAGGCTAATATTAATCTAATATTAATCTAATATTAATCTAATATTTATCTAATATTTATCTAATATTAATCTAATATTAATCTAATATTGATCTAATATTGATCTAATATTAATCTAATATTGATCTAATATTGATCTAATATTGATCTAATATTAATCTAATATTTATCTAATATTATCTAATATTTATTATTCTGAACTCTTTTTGTTTCCTCATTCTTAGTGAATAAAAACATAACTGTTGATAAAACCTATCGTCACATGTTTGATTTAAACAAACGAATTAAATAAATCTTGTCTCTTTCCCCGCCCACATTCTCATTGACTCCGCCCACATTCTCACTGACTCCGCCCACATCCTCATTGACCCCGCCCCTCGCCTGTTTGCCCCGCCCCCCACGCCTCAGTCCAGAGGAACATGTTGGACTTCCCGCAGCACGTGTCGTCCTGTAAGGAGGTGCGAGCAGCGAGCACTGAGGCCGACAAGCGTCTGTCGGAGTTTGACGTGGAGATGAGTATGAGGGAGGACGTCTACCAGAGGATCGTCGCTCTGGAGGTGAGACCACATTTATTCAGTTGGTTGTTGACAACCAGGCTGCTTCATTCTGTTCTTCCTGATCTGATCCAGCGACATTCTCAGCACCATGTTCTCCTGATCAGCTCTCTGAAGGTTCCTACCTCCGTGTTCTTCTTCATGTCTTACAGAAGAAGATCGATGCTGGAAGCCTGACTCCAGAGTCCAAGCGCTACATGGAGCGACTGATCAAACTGGGGAGGAGGAACGGCCTCCACCTCACCAAGGAGACGCAGGAGGTCAGAGAACGTATTTATTTCATCTGAGTTCATCACAAACCTTCAGAACATCTGATACAGTCACTGAAGAGACTCAGGATTCTTCTGACTGTCATTACTGTGTCACATGAAGCTTCCTGTCGTCTCCTTCTCTGTCACAGGAGATCAAGAGCATCAAGAAGCAGCTGAGCAACCTGTCCATCGATTTCAACAAGAACCTGAACGAGGACACCACCAGCCTGAGCTTCACCAGAGACGAGCTGGGTCAGTCCTGGTTTACCTGCCGTGGTCATGTGACCGCAACAAGCCCGTTGACCCATGATTCAGATAAATGATGCTAACCAATGCTAAAGGATGCTAACACTTAGAGCACGTCAGTGGAAATCTACCTGTCTGAGTTTTAGAGGTATGAGCAGAAACATGCTAGCTGTTAGCATCACTGAATGACTGCTGATGTGTGACTGTCCCAGGCGGACTCCCGGAGGACTTCCTCAGCTCCCTGGAGAAGGACGGAGACAAGCTGAAGGTCACCCTGAAGTATCCGCACTACTTCCCCACCATGAAGAAATGCTTCGTCCAGAGACTCGCAGGAAACTGGAGGAGGCCTTCAACTCCCGCTGCAAGGAGGTGAGACTAGATGTGTTCTCCTGGTCCCCTCAGCTGTCAGGAGGAGGAGGAGGAGGAAGAGGAGGAGGAGGAGGAGGAGGAGGAGGAAGAGGAGGAGGAAGAGGAGGAGGAAGAGGAGGAGGAGGAGGAGGAGGACACGAGTCACAGCTGAGGAGACGGATGGAATGAAATAATAAATCTATTCTCTGGTTTTTAATCTGGATGTTAATCCAGTCCCTGACCTCTGACCTCTCACCCCTGACCCTTGACCTCTGACCCATCGTTGCAGGAGAACTCGAGGATCCTGAAGGAGCTGGTGAAGCTTCGGGCTCAGAAGAGTTCCCTCCTGGGCTTCTCCACCCACGCTGACTTCGTCCTGGAGATGAACATGGCCAAGTCTGGGAAGATGGTGGCCGGTTTCCTGGGTGAGTTGCTGTGCCACTTTATTAGGTACACCTTCTAAGACTGGGTCGGAGGAGGCTGTTGATGCTGCTCTGTGATTGGCTGACCTGATGGTGATGTCTGTTCCAGAGGAGCTGTCCCGTAAACTGAAGCTTCTGGGTGATGAAGAGCGAGCAGTCATCCTCAAGCTGAAGGAGAAGGAGAGTCAGATGAGAGGTCTTCCCTTTGAGGGACAGCTGCACGCCTGGGACACTCGCTACTTCATGACACAGGTGATGTCCCCTCACACTGATGTTACCATGACAACAGAGACCATCTGTCAGTGATGAAGATGATGAAGAAACACCTGTCACCTCTTCCTCCTCCTCTGCTCCTGGTCCAGGTGGAGGAGACCCAGTATGCTGTGGACCAGAACCAGTTGAAGGAGTACTTTCCTATGGAGGTGGTGACCCAGGGTCTGCTGGACATCTACCAGGAGCTGCTGGGTTTGACCTTTGACCTGGTGGAGGGAGCACCTGTCTGGCACCCTGACGTCGTCCTGTACTGTGTGAAGGACCGAGGCAGCGGTCGGGTGATCGGCCAGTTCTACCTGGACCTCTACCCCCGGTGAGAACCCGTTCACAAGTAGAACCACCGTCACCATGACGACACCATAGACAAACACTTCTTCTTCTTCTCTCTGTTGTGGCGTAACGGCTCATCGCTGCCCCCTGCAGGGAGGGGAAGTACGGCCATGCCGCCTGCTTCGGCCTCCAGCCCGGCTGTCTGCTTCCTGACGGCTCTCGCCAGATGTCGGTGGCGGCCATGGTGGCCAACTTCAGCAAGCCGACGGCCGACGCTCCGTCGCTGCTGCAGCACGACGAGGTGGAGACGTACTTCCACGAGTTCGGCCACGTCATGCACCAGCTCTGTGCCGAGGTCAGACCGTGAGCTTCAGGCCCTGATCAGTGAGTGTCTGTGGAGGACTTGTTTTAACGTGTTTGCCCCCTCAGGCCGACTACGCCATGTTCAGCGGGACTCATGTGGAGCGGGACTTTGTGGAGGCCCCGTCCCAGATGCTGGAGAACTGGGTCTGGGAGAAGGAGCCTCTGAAGAGGATGTCCAAGCACTACAAGACCGGCAGCGCCATCCCCGACGACCTGCTCGACAAACTCATCAAGTCCCGGCTCGCCAACACCGGTACGCCCCCTACAGGCAGACACAGGGAACCTTAGGTCCACAGGGAACCTTAGGTCCACAGGGAACCTTAGGTCCACAGGGAACCTTAGGTCCCTGTGTCTGGAGCCTCAGTAATAAATAAACGTTTAACAGTCTGATCACGTGACTCTGCTGCAGGACTCTTCAACCTGAGGCAGATCGTTCTGGCCAAAGTGGATCAAGCTCTGCACACCAGGACCGGACTGGACCCTGCAGAGGAGTATGGACGTCTCTGTCAGGACATCCTGGGAATCCCAGCGTCCTCAGGTCAACACACATTAAACCTGTTATACACTTTATTTCTCAGTCATCGTGTCAGAGTTTCTTCTTTAGAGTCTATGAACCACATGGTGACTGGACTGAATCTGATTCATTCATGGTCCTTTGTCTCCATCTAGTGGTCTAATGGTGCTACTACAGATAATAAACACAGCACAGTCATCTAGCAGTGACAGTTAGCTTAGCATTGATATGTAGCATGGTTGAATTGTACTTTGCCTCCTGTAGTGGAATCAGTAGCATTTTGTTTCAGGAGGTAAAAACCCAACACATGACCTTTGACCTTTCATCCTACAGGAACCAACATGCCGGCGACCTTTGGGCACTTGGCCGGTGGTTATGACGCCCAGTACTACGGTTACCTGTGGAGCGAGGTGTTCTCCATGGACATGTTCTACGCTCGCTTCAAACAGGAGGGAATCATGAACCCTAAGGTGAGAGGCTCCGTCTGAAAATAGAAATAAAAACCTGTAAACACGTTTAAAACGTAAATGTTTCTGAGCACTGATGAATTATTGAGACATGTCAGCACGTCCTCCCTCGTCCTGTCTCATGGACGCTCACTGTTAGCGCTCTAGCTAGCTACCTGTCATGACGTCTGTCTTTATCTACAGCCTGTGGTCTGAGGACATATTCCTGGTTTGTCTTCACACTGATTTATTCTGTCTCCTGATTGGTCCTCCAGGTGGGTCTGGACTACAGGAAGTTCATCCTGCGTCCCGGCGGCTCTGAGGACGCCTCTGAGATGCTGAGGAAGTTTCTTGGCCGAGAACCCAAACAGGAAGCGTTCCTGCTGAGCAAAGGACTGACAGTGGAGCTGGACGCCAGCACACCTTGTCCCTGCTGACCAATCACAGCAGCCGGCTCAGCCAGAGAACAAAGGACTGAGGTTTTCTAGAAAACTGTAAAATGGCCCCTGAATAAAGTGATCTGAGGTGTCTGAAAACAAACGTGTCATTAAAAACTAACACACCTGGACCTGCCCTGTTCCTTCATCAAAATAAAAACGCAGACCTGAGGGGGGTCCAGAAAGAATCAATAACAGCCCAACACAAATGTAAAGTTTTATCACCATGGTCCCTGTGGAGGACCGGTGTCTTCCCTTCCTGTGGAGGACCAGTGTCTCGTCTCTGCCTGACACAGATGGTCTGATACCTCTCAGGGCTGAGGTCCCTAACGACATCACTACATGTCCCTACATTATGTCCATAGCTTGCTAACCATTAGCCTCTGTGTTTGCTAGATGCTAGTCAGCTTCCACATAGTAACCATGAGCCTATAACCTACACAGTTATGATATGTAGTGAAAAGGTTGTCAAAACGTCCCATGGTGTAAAAGTAAGGTAAACTAAAAAAAAGGCCCTCAGGGGGACGTCCTAGAGTAGCGGGAGGACGTCCACTGGAGAGGGCGGGACGTTCACTACAGAAGAGCGCTGATCTGCGCGGCTTTAAAATAACAGCCTGAAGGCAGACGAGCAAACAAACAGAAAAACAAGCTGTGACCTGAGGCTGAAGCTTCACCGTTTGGTTTCCAGGTATCAGATGTGACTCATGTTGGAAATATTTAGAAATAAAATGTCCTCTCTCTAAATGTTCCTCTAAACTATCTTTGAATAAGTTTTATAGATTGATGTCGCCCGTCAGCGTCTCTCTCTTATAAACAGGTATTTAACATGTTGGAGGTTTGTAACTGTCTCTGAGCGTCTCTA
>SRSE01000706.1:0-147940 GCA_005024645.1 Planiliza haematocheilus
TCCCCCTCTGTTTTCCCTGGCATCGTTTCAAGACTATCTGCGTCCACATGGATCCATCTCAACACGACTCAAAACACTACTTCATATCCCAGGTCTATAGGTGGCGCTGTTTCAGTTTCAGAAATTCACCAAAAACGGAGAGGAAGAGGTGGAGCATGCGCATAGAGCTTGAGCACTGTTTACAAATCAGCTTTAGAAGAAACCAAACTCAAGGAGAAATTATATTTAGCCCTAGTAACCATAATAGGCTCAATATCTTCTCCAGCAGGAACACGAGCATGTAGTCCACCATTATTGTTGACGTTGTTATGAGACGTCTGGCGGGATATAAGAGGTGGAAGGCTGCTCGAGGGGTGTGGCGATGACGTTATCGAAACGCTCGTATGCGTTTTTTCCGTCCACATGAAAACTCAAGAGCTGCATTTGCAAATGTTTTCACCCTGGGACCAGGTTTCAGAAAAGTGCGTTTTAAGGAAATGTGTTTACAGGATTCATGTGGACGATCAGACAAAACGATGCAAAACATCTGCATTTAAACCAAAACGTGTCTCCATGTGGACGGGGCCTCAGAAAACCTATGTCCATTCTCTGATTGAGCTGTTTTGGAGGCATAAAGGAGACCTATACAATATTAGGATATTAGGATAATATTAGGTCATAATGTTATGCCTGATCGGTGTCTGCCCTCTGCTCATCTGACGAGCCTCAAGCACAACGAGCAGCCAGCACAGATCGCTGTCATTGCATAATACGACCATCTGATATTTACTCTGCGTTGTCCTGTTTACGGAGCAAACAGCCGGTTGTTTGTTGTTGTTTTTTTTTATGTGTGTTGTGCTGCGCCCCAGGAGGCGGCCCAGCCAGCCGGGCAGATCACACGCCGCCTGAAGTTCCAGCCAAAAAAAAAACTGTCATCGTCTGCAGCGGCCGAGGCTCTCGACTGTCGCCTCTGCCGCTCAATGCCTCTGCCTCCCGCTCCGTGGGAAAACAGGGTAATTGTTTGATATGATTTATCAGCTTAACATTAATCCACTGGTCAGTCGCTGGTGTGTGGAGAAGTGCAGTTTGGGCGGAGGCTTCCCGGGAGGAGCTTAGAGGGATTTGGGCGTATTGGGAATGTAAACAAAGGAGTCAAGATGTCACCAAAGTGTTATCGGTTTTAAACCCATACCGAGCTTTTAAGCCTGTGCATCTAATCTGATACTGTTGATGTTTCATATCAAGCCCAGAATACAAGATAATACGCTGGCCCCTGCTACTGTTCACTTTATTTTGCCTCAGAACAATTGCTTTTCATTTGATTGACTTTGATTGTCGTCATGTCGCTGTGATGTGGGATGAGGATGAAAAGCCAAGGACCAATGGGAGCACTGGATGAAGCTCAACTTCATTCAATTCAATTCATTCAGTTTTCTTTATAAAGCGACAATAACAATCGTCTCAAGATAATTTACAAAACCCGGCCTAAAACTCCCAGAGCAAGCCTGAAGGTGACGGTGGCAAGGTGACAGGAAGAAACCTTAGCAGAAGCCAGCTCATATGGATGGACCCAGGTCTCTAATCCGGCCTAAAGCCAACCGGGTAGAGAACTCTGTAACTGTTCATGTGAAGGGTCGCAGGGTTTGCTGGAGCCTATCCCAGCTGTCATTGGGCGAGAGGTGGGGGTACACGATTGACAGGTCTCCAGTCTATCACAGGGCTAACACAGAGAGACAGACAACCATTCAGTGTTTGGACATTGGGAGGAAGCTGGAGAACCTGGAGAGAACCCATGCAGACACAGGGAGAACATGAAAACTCCACATAGAAAAGGTCCAGTTGGCCCACGGATTCAAACCCGGGACCTTCTCGCTGTGAGGCATCAGTGATAACCACCTCTCCAATGTGTCGCCCAATAGCATTACTAACAACACAAATTAAAAACCCTCCAGAGCGAGAACTAAGGTGACAGTGGCAAGGACTGACTCGCTTTTAACAGGAAGTAACCTTGAGCAGAACCTAGCTCATATGGATCAGACCCATCTGCTTGAGGACGGCCCGGGTGGAGACAGAAAAGAGAGAGAGAAGATGATTGACTATGATCCGAGCATTTCGGTTCCCAAAACATTTACTGCCAGGAAACACCTTCGACATCTTTGGTCCATATGATCAACCTCTCTGTGATGAAAGCTTGCTTGGAGCGTCGGGTTAATCCATATGGATTGCAAGCGTCCTGTCCTTGAACTGCCCAGTCCCGGCATCGTTGATGGACCATTTTACCACCTGCCTCCCGTCTCCAGTAGGAGAAAAGACTGGTGTAAGAGCAAAACTTCTTCAACTCCGGACCAAGTCTACATGAAACCAGCTCTTAGAGGTCCTAAGGTCGTGTAGTTGAAGGAGAAGCTGGGAAGCTCTCACTGCAGGAGGACGGGACGGGTTAACGGTGCCACTAGTTAACCCCGCCTGACAGAGAGAGATGGCCGTGGGCGACGGAGCCGGCAGTGATGGAGGGTCCTCCTCTCCTCCTAATAAAGCGGAGAGGGGAGACCAAACGATGTTAAATCACCTCCAACGCCTGCCTCTTCTCCCTCAGAGCCAAGCCTTCACAGCCGGGCCGTTAAAGCGAGGGATCGAGGGGGGGGCTGTTTCCAAGAAGCCTCGTTTGAAAAACATTGAGGTTTATGGTAGTTGCGCGGCGCGGAGCCTGAGTGAGCCGTTCGCCTTTTATTCAATCTACTTAACCAGCTGACGAAGGTTGTAAAGGTTGGCAGCCCCATTGAGCGGAAGCGATATTGATGACGGCGCCGTAAATAAAACTGCTGATAACACGGAAATATTGATGGGGACACGGGTACCTCTGAATGGGGAGCAACGGAACGTCACCTCTCCTCCTGCAGCTGGTGGAGGTATCCGGATCACATAATGAAGCAGAGTGCCCCCCCAACCCTCCACGCTAATCCATTAAATTTACATCGCCTGTGCTCGTGCAGGGCTTAGGGCTCACTTTATGCCACCTGACATTTTGTTCAAATCAACTCGAGCCCTTGCCTCGATAAATTCTTCATGACTGACATTGCAGCCGCTGCAGTGGCACCCCCTCCCCCACCTTGTTGCTGGGTTAATGCATTCAACCATAGACTGTATATAAATATGTACAATGCGTCACCAGTAGGGATGTGCGATATTTCATGGTTTACGATATATCGTCAAAAACATTCCCCACAGTAAGAATATGTCCCCCACCCCGCGATAAAAACGTTAAATTCCCATTGATTACGTATATATGTACGCAACACACTCGCAGCCATATGCCACACAGCGAGGAGCTCGTTCCTAAATGAGGCTCCACCTCGGGTCTGGTTTTTAACCCCTTAACGCCTGAATTGATTTTTCAATTATATAAAGAAATTAAATATTTGTACATTTGCTTACCACTCCTGCCGGTCCTGCAAGAAACTAGTGCTTGCAAAATGTTCCTAGGAATTTTTTGAACGTGCACAAACCGTCATTGGAGTATTACATGCGTTATTTCAGCTGCAGTTTGAACTGAAACAGTGCAAACATGCAAGGTTTACAAACAAATAGCGCATTAAAGGACAGTAACACCGCTAATTTGTTCCACCACCTCAAACACAAGCACAAACCAGAATATGAAGAAAGACAGAAAATGCGCAAGGATGCAGAAGCAGCGTCGACTTCATCCAAAGAGTCCGGTAAAAAATCTCACATATAACTTGCCGATGCGTTATAGTCAAAAAGATTACGATGAATTGGTGTTTATTTATCTTCATTTTTATCGTTACCGTGATAAATACCAGAAATTATCGTGATAAATGTTTTAGTCCATATCACCCATCCCTAGTCACCATTTCCTTGCATTGGCAAAACCGGCGCTATCCTTCCAGGGATGTGGGCTCTGCCACCTTGCGAGAGAGTATGATCAGTTGGTAGCTGCTGTTATGTCACACCCTGTTTCCATAGCGTCCAACGACTAAATAACAAAACTTATCCAAATAAATTGACACTTGAACATGCATCAAGATTATATTAATTACCTAAAATGACTGAAACCATCCATGAAAAAACATTATTGACGTGTATTGTACTGTTTTAGTTTGGCCCATCCACTAACATGGAGGGGGCGGAGCTTATGACCTATACTGCAGTCAGCCACCAGGGGGAGCTCTACAGCTCTGCCGTCCATCTTTATATACAGTCTATGCATTATTCAACCCACTGCCATTTACATTTGCTTTGCAGATCTTACAAGTTGCTCAATGTGAATCATTCGTACATCCCAGGACATGATGCACTGGACTTATGCTTGCATATGGATCTGCTTCTGGCACACGGAAATTTTAAACTGCTTAAACAACAACAACAACAAAAAAGAACAGAACATGGGTATTAACGTTTCCAACTAAAATGAGAAGTTGACAAGGTAATTGCACATTTGCTTCAGAGCAGGCATTCAACGCGCGCTCCGACGGGGCTTTTAAGCAATTTCCCTGTCCTTGTGCTCGTTTGATATCTCGTTCCCGCAGTGTCATTGAAGCACGGCGACACATGCATGTGCATCACGGCCGCTGTGTTCCAATAACCGGCAATTTTATTTCAAAGAAAAGCTGCCATAAGAAGGTTAGGGAAGTTTTCTCTCCTCACAACTCAGACGTTACGACAACAGACGAAAGGCACGTTTGAATTGTACCGAGTGCACAAGGACAAGTAAAGAGCTGGAGCGTTTCAGTCGATGGCCTGTTTTATGGGGTAATGAATGGACCACGAGGTAATGTTTTAACACTTTTCTTTCCAGCCTCAGGACATTATTACTTCCAGTGCTAATTTAGCTTCAGTCTTCACTCGGACGTTCTGTAAATGAGTCATGCTGCATCTCTGTACCTGCGCCCGTTTTTGTGGAGGAAAGGTGCATAAGAAAAAACTAAAAGAGGAAACTTTTTTTTTTTTTTTCCATCCTGCTCATGAGCGCTCCGGTGAGATCAGCGCGGCGTGTGGGCGCCGGAGCCAGGAATGTGCAGAATTACAGTCTGGCTGTGCACAGCTCTGCTCCGCTCTGCTCTGCATCCCCAGTTGTGAAATCAGTCAATCCGGAAAATAGCTGCAAGCTTTTGGGTTCTGAGCATCGCAGGAAGATTTGGCTACAACTTTCATCTCTGCTGGCCTGCTTCCATACCCCCGGTAAAGCCCTCCCTGAGCCCGTGACGCCCGAGGCGGAGGCAAACCAGGAGCTTCGCTATGTTTACCCCAAACACACGCACAAAAAATAACAGGTTCATCTGTACGAGGTCCCTCGCCGTGTTCCTGCTCTCCTCCCGTCGGTGTAGAGATCAGTCTTAAAGGTTTGCAGCACCTTCGGGAACAGACTGTACGCTGCCGTGAAATCGCTGTGTGTGAAAATGAAGGCCCACACAACAGAGGAGAACAAAACACTATGTGCTGTACTGTGGGCGTTGGCGAGTTTCAGGGTGGAGGTTTTTGAAAAGCGATGATGTTTACTAAGTTTTCAGTTGCGGTTGACTCAATTAAATGTTCTATTAATAAAATATTATTCAAAAAAGTGTATTCAATATCCCTGTTATGTTTTGTTTTTTTTCCTGACTAAGAGTTATGTAAATCGAGGCATGATGAGAAAAAGCAGTAAACCATCATATTCATCTGGTGATTAATGTTCTGTCAGTCAGCTGGATGCATGTCACCGAGGGTCTTCATCCCCTGATGGGATGGGGCTAACATCAACATGACATTGATCCCGGAGCTCAGCGTGGGAATGCTGAGCAGTAATCATCTCTAATGGCTTTAATGAAAATGGGGAAAGGGAGAACGGGACGACGCTGAAGCTGAAGCTGAAGCTGAGCCAACGACGGGGGACGAAATAAAGGAAACACAGGAAACATCTGTCCACCTGATCATTTTTAACTCCTTGTCTCGGGGATATTACTTCAGCTCTGAGGTCATTTCTTCAGCAAAAATATTGCACATATGTTCTTAGGCGTTATACACCAATCAGCCACAACATTAAAACCACTGACAGGAGAAGGAAACGACACTGACCATCTTGGGACAATTCAGTGTTCTGGCAGGAAACCTTTGGACCTGGCATTCATTCATTCATTCATGTGGATGTTACTTAGACATGTAGCACCCATCTAGACCAGACCAGGGACCCCCACCCCATAGCAATGACACTCCTTGATGGCAGCAGACATCCCCACGCTTTAGGAACAACAAAAAAAAACATGAAGAACAGCACAAGGTGTTGACCTGGCCTCCAAATTCACTAGATCCCAAACTGATCAAGTATTTTCATAGGGTCAATTAATGCTAGTATTAAAATTAGTTCAATGAAGTTCACCGTAACCTAAATTAGCAAATTCTGTAGTCAGCTAACTATTGGGGTCTTCCACCCTCTCACTCAACCAATCAAACCGTTGTAGTCAAACCTTTAAATATATTCTCCTCTGCTGCTGTCTGCTGACATTTCAGTCAGCTCCTCATCCCATCCAGATCTCTGGTATCTACTCATCACCACCTCCAGTGTCTAGATCCGGAGGTTTCCAATGATAAGCATGGCCTTACCCGGGGCCCCCTCATATATGATGATCCCACAGTTGCCAAAGACTTTCACATTTATCTTACCGTGCAAGGTATCAAATAAAATACTTTTCACTCAGAAGAAAGACTTGACAAAACAGGAAAAAAGGGAAAGAAATGCATACCTAAATAGTTTGGGGCTCCTTAAGACAAAAAACTATTGAGCTACTTGACTATCGACTGAACAATTTTATTATGCAAGGATAATTAAGAGTTCCCTCCTTTCGATTCCCGACCAGCAGAAAG
This sequence comes from Planiliza haematocheilus, assembly GCA_005024645.1. NCBI lineage: Eukaryota > Metazoa > Chordata > Actinopteri > Mugiliformes > Mugilidae > Planiliza > Planiliza haematocheilus. The sequence goes on from SRSE01000706.1 coordinate 6,835, forward strand.
TGTGCATTAGCTTATGGAGACATAGCGTGCATCCCTACTTGTTTTGCAGCCAAGGCGGCCTGGCAGAGCTCCAGAAGGCAAAGGCTCTGCACAACGTTGCTTTTCTCAACAGCTATCCATCAACGAGCCAGGCCTCCTCAGCTTGTTTTGCCTTCAGGTCTCCAGTCGATGTCGAGTTCTGAGGTATTCGGGACTTTGACAGTAGACAAGTCCAAGAAGAGTTGAGAGGAAATCTCACTTTTTTTTTCTTTTTTTTTCAGGAAACACTGCATTCCAGTTTATTTCAAACCTGGTAATACACTTGGGCAAAAACCGGTCCACCTCAAAGACAAAACACCCAGGCAAAAAACAAGGTAGTGTGGTCTATGCTGCTCAGTGCCGTGAAGAATGTATAGACAACCCATCCACAAACACATGTACCATCACAGGAGAGCCAGATAATCAGGATACGACTCAGGAATCCACCTACACCTGAAGGACAAAGGACACTCCTTAGAAGACAATGTCCAAATCTTAGCCAGAGAAGACAGATGGTTTGAAAGAAGAGTAAAGGAAGCCATCTATGTCAGACTGGAAAACACTTCTCTAAACAGAGGAGACGGACTGAGATTTATCGATCAATCATCAATTTAGAATATAGTCCTACTTCTGTGCCCAAGAAGTTTCAGCCCCATTCACATATTAGGACTGGAGACTCTGACTGATAAAGGTTCACCAGAGCACCATCCATAGGGAAAGAGGACAGGGATCAACAGTCCCCCCTCAGCGTCAGATAAGTATCTAGCCATTGATGGATACTTCATTAACAAGACCACACTGCAGTATGTACAAAGAAATTAATTTTGACCAGGTTAAAAGGAGGGAGAGGTAGGAGATGGGATGAAGCGGTTGAGGGGATGGGATGAAGACTAGGGTTAGGGTTAGGGCTCCAAACTAAATGTATGACTTCATGTTTGTACAAAGAAGTTTATTTTGACCAGGTTAAGGGGAGGAAGGGCTAGGGGGTGGGATGAAGAGGCCGAGGGGATGGGATGAAGGAAGATGTAGAGCTTGAAGGTGGTCCTCTGATGTTTGGATGGGGGAACCCAGTTAGTGAGATTTAGGATGGGGGCAGCTCCGGCTCATTGGTAAGGGCTCCAACCTAAGTTTTAAAACTTCATGTATGTACAAATAAGTTTATTTTGACCAGGTTAAGGAGAGGGAGGTGTAGGGGATGGGATGAAGCAGTTGAGTGGATGGGATGAAGGCTAGGGTTAGGGTTAGGGTTAGGGCTCCAAACTAAATTTATGACATCATGTATGTAAAAAGAAGCTTATTTTGACCAGGTTAAGGAGAGGGAGAAGTAGGGGATGGGATGGGACGGGATGAAGGGGTCAAGGGGATGGGATGAAGGATGACGTAGAGATTGAAGGTGGTCCTCTGTTGTTTGGATGGAGGAACCCATGGAGTGAGATTCAGGGTGGGAGCTTATCTCTAGGAGCTTTTATCTTTTCATCTCTTCCATTTCTTTTGAATTTCTAGAAACATTGTGTTTTGGAACAATATCTAATGAAATCTCTTTCTTTCACTGGCACCAAAGGAAACAACGAGAAAATGAAAGGTAATTTCATGTTGCCATTTTCTCCTTTTTACCAGCAGAGGATTTAAGATGAAGAAGTGTTTCTGAGGATGGGGTAACTTGGTGTCTAAATTGCAGCTCCTTTTGTTTCCCTTCAGTGTTCATACCCTACACTTTTATCCCTTTCTCTCAAACAAGCCGCGCATCCGTCGACTCTCTCTCAAGGCGGCTGTTAACTGCGAACCTTCCGATGTCGACACCAGCCTTGTTGATGGGTAACTGTGAAATCTTTGCGCCCTTTCACCTCACTGCCAGCAAATGAAAGCGCTGGCCCGGCCTGGAACCTGCTGCACCTGTAATTTCCTGCCCCCGTTGCGGGTCACCCAGACAAAACGTACAAGCTTCAAGACGAGCAAACAGAGCCAAGCATCGCTGTGACTTTTCGTTCTCGTCCTTTGGATCACGGGGACGGCTTATCTTATTGCACTCAGTCGGCTCACGAAGTACGGGGACGTGATGAAAGCTGGCTTTTGTTTGGTGTCTGGATTCTGACCTCACCCTTCAAACTCCATTATATCCGTCGAAACGTCTAAACACTACAAACGACTATCAAGTGAGGCTGCTTTGAGAGCAGCGTCTGAACTCGGCACATCAACTCAATTAAGTTTTCAAAAGCAGGAAATTAAGAATGATTTCAACAGCCTTCAGCCTTTATTTCATTCCCCACAGTTTTTTTTTTTTTAGGAGAAATAAATAAATAAATACCAAATTTTCTGGCAGCAGCTGATACCTCTGAGAGTAAACAATACCTCAGTGCAGAGCTTTGGACGGACTACACTCGTGTTTTCTTGGTGTTCCAGCTCCGGCGCTGCAAACAACTTTCTAAAAAACCCTGCTTTCAAGCAGAGGAAATGGCTGTGGGTCAGTTGTGTTGAGGTTCCCAATTACTTGTTTTTTGTTTTTACTTGGCAAACAAATTTGTAGGAGAGGTAAAGTGGGGATAAAAGGTTTTCTGAGCGTAGCTTCGATGAGCAAACAGATTTTATGCTGACGGCTGCTGTTCAAACAGGACCACGGTCCATTCAGATTAACTCTTACACCCTCTAAGGAGTCACCCTGTCGGTTTCTTTTAAGCTTATCGCTCATTTAACCGATTTAATCCAAGCATGCAAGGAAAAAAAAAAGACCAATCCAGGTTAGAAAAGATTGGAAATTGCGCTTTTGATGCAACGCAGATGTTTTCAGCTGCTTAGGGTTTGTTTCTGAGAAGCTACGCAACACATTGAGATGTTCTTAAGACCGCCGTCACTTTCTTTTTGCTCTGATGAAGTGGCCCAGTGAAGTAGACCGATCAGCCACAACATTAAAACCACTGACAGGAGAAGTTCAATGTTCTTCTAGGAAACTTCTGGACCTGGCATTCAATCATTCATTGGTATGGATGTTACTTAGACATGTAGCACCCACCTAAACCAGACCAGGGACCCCCACTCCATAGCAATGACACTCCTTGATGGAAGGAGCCATCCCCAGCAGGATGCAGACACAAAAGCACTTTAGGATGAAGAACAGCACAAGGTGTTGACCTGGCCTCCAAATTCACTAGATCCCAAACTGATCAAGTATCTGTGGGATGATCCACAGAGGCCCCTCCCCTCAAAGACCCCCCCACTAACAACATCCTGTTCCCAGACCCAACAGGACACCCTCTGAAGATCCATGTCCATTCTCTGATGTTTCACTCCAACTGTTTCGGAGGCACAAGGGAGACTTAGACAATATTAGGAAGGTGGTCATAATGTTAAGCCTGTAAATGTTTGTCAAATGACATAGAATATATTTGCTGGGAGCTACTTTCAGCCGAATATTAACTCATGTTGGTGCACTGTACGAGAGACTGACTTAGTGTTGCTGACACAAAAAAGAAAAAACAACATGTTACTCGGTGCGACGGCGCAATTCATTCACAGCGTTTTAATCATTTTTGGATTACGGCACAGAGGAGTTAGCTTTGTCACAATACTTCTTTACAATGAAGCATTTGGAGCCCACGGGCTGTGTGTGTGCGCGTGTTTATTAAAATAAGCTGAGGAGTATTTGCTCGGCGCAGCGTGACACAATTAAAAAACGCCTGAGGTGTGTATTTACAAATGCAGCCGTGACCCTCGCAGCGCTAAACTGAAAACTCGGGTGAATATTTCCAAGATCTACATTGTAAATTTTAATAACGGCGCGAGCGGCAGAAGTGGCTTAATTTAAATTTCCGCCGCTAAGGTTGGGATTTAGTCTCATCTGACAAGCTGTGTCACAGTTCGTTAATTCTTCCTTATTCTTTAATCATTTTCTGGTATTTTTCTTTTAGATCCAGTACTTGAAAAGTTTCACAAAGTAAATGTGCTCTGATAGATGTTTAATGGGGCTAACTGCTCCTACTCAAATCCCTCACAAGTCCGCCGCTAACACTGACCGCCTTCTCTCACCTTTGATGAGGAGGAAGGGCAGAGGAAATGAGTTATGCTTTAAGGGGAGAAACAGCTGCGTATCGCGGGGCAGGAGCCGGCGGGAGCCTGCAGAGGGCCCGTCGACGTGAGCCGAGGACGGCGTGCGCGCTGGAGGTGAGCTGTGATTCAAATAGGCAGCCTGCCGGATCAGAGCCCGTCTCGCTGTTCTTCCGGCCGCAGCGTTTTCCACTTGCATGGTTATCATAATTGCTCTTGCTTGGAGGACATGCTGCTTCCGTCAGGGCCACGTCCTCCTGCATTAGAGCTGAGGAGCCTCAGCCAAGCAGAACGTGGCTTTGCAGGTATTTCTCCTCAGAACATCCCCGTGAAGTTTGTCGCTGCTGCGTTTTGGGTAAATAAGAGTGTCATTCAGGGGTCGGCAACTTTAATCACACAGTTCTGGCTTTTAACACATACAGATCAGGCATAACATTATGACCAGCGTCCTAATATTATGTAGGTTTCTCTTGTGCCTCCAAAACAGTTGGGACTCATCAGAGAATGGACATGGATGGACCTTCTGATGGTGTCCTGTGGTGTCTGGTAACAAGATGTTGTTAGTGGGGGGGAGGGCTTTGGATCCTATTGGTTGGGGGGAGGGGCTGGATCATCCAAAATACTTGATCAGTTTGGGATCTAGAGAATTTGGAGGCCAAGTCATCACCTTGAGATGTTCTTCATGCTTTTTTAGTTGTACCTAAAGTGTTTTTGCTGCATCCTGTTGGGGATGTCTGCTGCCATCAAGGAGTGTCATTGCTATGAGGTGGGGGTGGCTGGTCTGGTCTAAGGCCTCGTCCACACGTACGAAAACGATCTTTTTCCTATCCGTTTTCGCTGGCACGGTTTCAAAAATATCTGCGTCCAGACGGATCCGTCTTTACACGACTCAAAACGCTACTTCATATCCCAGGTCTATAGGTGGCGCTGTTTCAGTTTCAGAAATTCACCAAAAACAGAAAGGAAGAGGTGGCGCATGAAGCTTGAGCGCTGTTTACAAATCGGCTTTAGAAGAAACCAAACTCAAGGAAAAAATTGATTTAGCCCTAGTAACCATAATAGGCTCAATATCTTCACCAGTAGTAACGCAAGCATGTAGTCCACCATTGTTGTTGATGTTGTTATGAGACGTCTCGCGGGATATAAGAGGTGGAAGGCTGCTCCAGGGGTGTGGCCATGACATCATCGTTTTCCAAAATCTCCAGTTTCCCCTGTCCAGACGGATCCACAAGAAGTGTGTTTTCAAATTTATCCACCCTGGGACCCGGTTTCAAAAGAGTGCGTTTACGGGATTCGTCGGGACGATAGGCCAAAACCATTAAAAACATCTGCGTTTATGCCAAAATGCGGTTTCGTGTGGACCTAAGTGGGTGCTACATGTCTAAGTAACATCCACACAAACGAATGAATGCCAGGTCCAAACGTTTCCCAGCAAAAAGTTGATTATCTCAACATGGTTATAATGTTGTGGCTGATCGGTGTATTTTCTTAAAGGGAAACTCCAGTTTCTGACACCAAATTCTGCAAAGAGAACAACTTCAGCTATCGCCAGCTTTGATCAGGTCGTTGCAAAGTTTTCTAAACAAAATGAAATTTGCCAAAAGTCGGGTTCTTACAGAAGCGCAGCATTGATATTAAATGAACTGCCGCTCTGTACCGGATATCAGGCCTTGCCGTCATAAATCTAAGGATTTGAAAAGTTGTAAGTCCTCGCGGTTGGAAACAAAATGTCCGTAGGAACTTTGTAAACCGTTCTAAATAGCCTGCCTTAGTGTTGAACCTCAGTCAAAGAACTGAAAAAGCAATCTGTGTGTGGCTTTACGTCTGGATCAGTGTCTGCGGTGTGTTTTTGATTTAAAAATATATCTGCTTTCAAAATATCACCCGTGGATTCCCTCTGTTTTTGAGGTGACTCCTGTCCTCTTTGGTGCGAAACTCCATTTTTGTGTTCCCGCGCTAAGCTGCAGCCTTTATAAGTCAGCAACCTTCAGGAGACGCCTCTGTTATTCTGTCGGCTGTGGCGTCGCGTTAGATAAAGTGTGGAATACATTTATGCGCGGAGCACAAAGAGAAAGAGAGATTAGGCTCCGTCACCTGGAGTGAAATTGCTTCACATTTTGTTGCCGCGTACGGGAGGCAGTGCTTAGCAAGCTTGTTGGCGCGCGCGCGTATTGTGTGGCGCGCACTTTGCTGACGCCTTCATTCTGCCAAAGCTGCAGGTAATGAGCTTGTGTGATGAGTCGCTCGCGACGCGTCGCTGTCACGCAGACGGTTTCAGCTCATAAACCTGTGACCGAAACGTCCAGCGCGCGCTAAATCAAGCTGCTCCGCGCGTGTGTTTAAGGCCGTGGGCGTGTCCGAGCGTCACACATGAATCCGTCTTTGGGTTTTCAGCGATACTGGCACATTTATATCTTAACGTGTGTCATGTTTTCCCACAGGAGTACCTCATACTCAAACACCTCAGATACACCACTGATGAATTGGGAAATTAGCGGCCAGCTGTCAAATGCTGAGAGAGCTCGTGCTCTTGCAGCCCATCGCTCCTAATCAAAGCACCTAGCCCTTTTTAATATGTTGAAGATAAAGTAACCGGCACTGTGATAGCGCTCCTGCTAAATGAGCCATTTGAAAGCGCGGCTAATTTTTCATAATCCCGGAGAAGTCAATTAAGGGACCTGTGGAGCTCGGGGAGGCCCAAGGAGACGACGTGGTGCGAGAGCCAGCAAAGTGACACGAGCGACTTTAAAGTCACGGGGGAGGGGAGGGGAAAAAAACAAGCAGAGTCTCAAAACACAACAGGGGAAACGTAAGAAGCGTCGTCTGAGAGGAGAAAACAAAAGCCGCGGTATGAAAATGTCAGACGAGGCGACGGAGACGCCACTTTCTTTTTTGTTTCTTTGTCAGCCAGCCAGCTGCTCTCACAGCCTTTTGACAGCAACGGCAACACGAGCCAAAATACTCAAATTGCTTGTGGGTAAAAGAGGCACTGTTGTTGCACTTTGCACGGCCCCCCACCCCCGTCTGCTCCCAGGAGACCCGGGGGAGGAGAGCTCCCGGTGCCACAACCAGCCCTGACAGCGAAGCCAAGGAGGAAGAAACAGGAGCCCAACTCTGGCTGAAAGGCGGCTTCTAAAGAGTCGCAGTGGCATCTTTGAGCGGTGGGAAATGTATGCATCATTACCTTATCTCTCCCTGACAAGAAAACACAGCCACCTCTTTTGTTCCCCGCTTGTCGGGGAGGTGTATCCGCTTGCACCCGGGCCTCGTTCTGAAAAGAAAAGTGTTTTCCCCTTAATAACATCCCTCCGTGTGAATGAAACGGCTCCTCTTTCTTTCTTTTTTTGTCATTTCTGCGCGAGATAAAAGCGGATTTAATGAAATTTTTTGCGGCCTCGCGCCTGCAGGAGCTTCTTCTCGTCCCTGACTTGAATTTCAAATTTCCTGACGTGAAAATTCGCTTTGAGGATCTGATCATCCTCCAATTTGCGAGGGAATCGGATCTAAATATGTTTTCCCCTTTTTGCGCCGCGCAAGGTTGATTTATAAAATCCTCTCTGTGTAATGAAGTGAAATCCTACAGGGACGCTCCGAAACGGCAGCGGATGTTTGGCCGCCGCGCCCATCCCAGTTTCATTACACTATTTAACTGAAAAGCAATTATTTTCGACGCAAGCAGCTCGGCGTGTTTGGCTGACGAACGTTGAGAGTAAACTCGGCAACCTTTCTTTGGGACTATTTCTTGGAAGCGGACGCCGCAAACAAACAAACAAACAAACAGAAAATATGTCGATTAATGACTTTTTATACACTTTATTGCTGAGATTTGGGGTTTATGACAAGGAAAGGGAGCGCAAAGAGGGACAGGAGCTGGAGGAGAGCGGGAAAAAAAGCTGGAACGCTGTCAATAAACCGAAAAGCCATTTCTTGTCGCTGCAGGATTTGTGATGAACGCGCGTGATGGCTCCTCTAAAACCAAACAGATCACCGTAAACAAACTGCGGATTAGATTTACCGCCCAGCAGGCTTTTGGGTTTTTTTTTTAACGCAGTGCAGCAGTTTTAGGTCTAAAACCATCTCACTCGAGGCCAGACTCATTCCTAGCAGATATTTATCACGTCTCGGCTGAGGTCCTGGTTCCTACCAACTTGGGCGGCCCCCGGTTCAAAGCCTCAGAAGAGGACGACATTCGTAGAAGAGGTTAAATTAGAGCCGCTCACACAAGCTGGAACCAGACCGGAGAGCGTTGCATGCAGATTTACTCCCCCCGGAGGCCTTCGTTTCCCGGCAGCGACGGAGCATGAGCTCATCTCCAGCTGGGGGGAGGAGGCTCTACATGTCGCAGGGATGTAAGTGCTCGAAAACAGTGAGGTCATGCCTGAGGGTTGAGGCTGTTCGTGCGGATTTGTTGCCGAGGAGAGACGGGAACGGGTCGACTGAAAGATTTCCTAGAATGCAGGTGTCGTTGGAGGGGTCCTACCGCTCCTGCCTCGGCACGACGGTGTGAAAGATAACACGGGAAATGAGTTCAGGCTGCAGGAGAGCACGATGTAATCTGTGTCCTTAAAGGCACAGTCCGTGATTAAAATGAATTATGGAGGCCAGGTCAACACCTCGTGCTGTTTTTGTGGCCATCAAGGAGTGTCATTGCTATGGGGTCAATGTTATTTACTTCTTCTGGTCATAATGTTGTGGCTGGTTGCTTTATGCCGCCTCTCTCTGCCAACTTAAAAATAAATCTACACGCAGCATTGATGTGGTATACCGACGTAGCATTAGCTCCTGTAAATGTTTGCGTGCTGAACTGAACCTGATTGATGCGTCAGCGGTGGACCTGACGCGTGGCATCACGTTGAGATGTGTGTCTGAGAGCTCAAACGAGTAGTTTCTGCCTTTGTTTGTCTTTTAGCTTTCGATATCACGCTGGGATAATTCAGCCGCGGCGGCGAGTCGGCAAGAAAAGCGGCAAAATTGCGAATAATAGCCGAGCAAATGCCCGTTTGTGGATTCAGTGGTCACAGTGAGGCCTCCTGCTGCCGCCATCCATTTGTTTGTGCTAATGTCAGATTTGTTTTTTCGCCTTAGTTCAGATCTGAATAAATACTTTAAGACCATTTACTGTATAACGACGGACGAACCGTACGTGACGTGTCGAGCTCCAGCTGTTGTCACATCCACTGGTGAAGGCACTGACTGGTCATTAAATGGCCACACTGTTATATCTGCAGAAGTTGATGCCTTGATGTAACTTCAGACTTGTGAATTATACACAAATTCATCAAGAGAGCAGGACATTTACTACTGAATATTTATTTCTCCTGTAAATTTGAATGATTTAACATAGAAGTCAGTGAGAAATGTATAATTACTAGGGATGCACCAAATGTTCAGCCACTGAAAATTTTCGTCTGAAACACTTTTATTGCAGAAACAGAATGTTGTGATGACGCAAGCAACAACTGCAGCCAGCAAAGACATATCTGACCGTGTGGACGTATTTCAATATATAAAGTATGTATTATATATTATATAAATATTCTAAATACCCCAATACTCCATTTTCGGTTTTCGGTTTTGGCCAAGACTTTTCATTTCAGGGCATCCCTAATAATTACTGGTTCTCATAGGAGTCTGGTGGATTTAAAGAAGATGGGGGGGCGGGGGCTTTGGGTCCTATTGGTTGGGGGGAGGGGATGGATCATCCAAAATACTTGATTAGTTTGGAATCTAGTGAATTTGGAGGCCAGGTCAACACCTTGTGCTGTTCTTCATGTTGTTTAAGTGTGTGCGTAGCTGCATCCTGCTGGGGATGTCTGCTGCCATCAAGGAGTGTCATTGTTATGGGGTGGGGGTGCCTGGTCTGGTCTAGGTGGGTGCTACATGTCTAAGTAACATCCACATGAATGATTGAATGCCAGGTCTAAAAGTTTCCCAGCAGAACACTGAATTGTCACAAGATCGTCAATGTTATTCACTTTTCCTGTAAGTGGTCTTAATGTTGTGGCTGATCTGGGTATACCATCTACAGCTGCAGTTCAACGAAACCAGACTATCCCTTTAATGCCCTTTAAGGGAAAAGTCACTGAAAGACAGAAGCGAGAAGATGAAACAAGTAAAAAGTGAAAGTTGAAGGTCACTGTGCAAACTCCACAAATTAACTCTGGAACGTAACGAACACCACGAACCCATGTCAAACACCTGAGACCGACCCAGAACCTTCATCAGCCCACGGACAAGTCAAACGCCAGCAGTGTTATTTGTAAAATGTTCATTTTTAATAAGGTGCTGGAAATATTTGACAGCCACGTTAGTTCTTTTTTTTTTTCCTCCACAGTACAAAGACAGTAATGACCCCGAGCGTGGGCCGCAGAACAGGAGACATGACCTTTGTTACAAAGTCTACAGGTAAAACGGTCACAGTGTGGAAGAGAGGGAGGCCGAACGCACGGCACGGGGCAATTAAGGCGACACGTCCAAAAAAAAAAAAGGTCACGGTTTTTCTGTACAGGGAGAAAAGGACGAAGAAAGAAAATAAAATAAGACAAACATTTACAGAGACGTAAAAACGCTGCAGTGTAAAACAACTGTGACCAAGTTAGAGAGAACTTCCAGACAGATGTTTTTAGTTTGCGGCAACGCGTCTCTTTATGATTAAGAGCCTGCTTTTTATTTATTTATTTTTTCAGCTCTTTTTCCCTTAAGGTTTATTTTCAGGACTCTCAGTCGCCGCTAAGACACCTGCTGACGCTCCGGAGGAGGAGCGATTACAACGCGACGCAACCCTCAAAACAAGCTCCCTCATCTCATCTCAGCTGCGGTTGAAACTGTCACCAAACATCCCGTTTCCTCTGAAACTGGGTGTTAACTGTTAGTGTTGAGACGCTTCCAATAAATACTGGCAGACTGCTAAGGAAAACAAATCATTAAAAACTAAAAAAAAACTAATTAACGTTGGATTAAAATGCTAATCTCTAAGAAACTGACACATTTATCTATAAATAGGCTGCGCAACTTGTAAAACTGAACATTTCAAACGGCTTTTTCCACCACGTGAAGAGCTCGTCGGAAACGGGGGTGAAAAGCGTAAAGGTAAGTCTCTGGCCGGCGTCCAGTCGTCAATCTGGCGGCGAATTTTTGCATAATATTCATCTTGAGAGCGCGATGAAACATAATAAGCGCCTGCCTCTCGGTGACAGGCAATATCACAGGTCAGTTAACAGTGTCGGGATGGTTTCGCTTCCCCAGTGAGTCACAGCCTGCAGTTAGCAGCATTAAAAAAAATAATAATAATAAAATAAGACACTAGGGACGACTCAGCACAGCCAGGCCTGCTGATTGGCTGAATAAGCTGTCCCGTCATCGCCCGTTCCCTCCTCGTCAGGACACTGGATGCTGATCTGGAGTCAGTCGGACGTCAGGTTGGTGTCCAGTCAGGCGTGGGGAAGCAGAGGGGAGGGGGCAGGGCTTTAAATATTATATTATTTATAGCAGTTAGCTGTGCCTCGTTATAATTAGGAAAATAAAACCTTCACTAAAGTTTGTTTACACACAAACAAACGAATAAAAACGGGGTTAAACAGTCACGAGTGGCTCGAGGGAGTAAACATTGACATTGTAGGAGTCTTCTTCTCGGTAGTTGTAGCCGCATGACAGCTACCCATCGCCACGGTTTGGATGTATATATGTATATATCAAATATTACACTTTTAAAAGAGCGTGGGGTTTCCACTTCCTCTTCACCTCCCTTTTCTCCTCTTCTTTGTGCAAGAATATTTATCCACTCCTTTCTTTCCTCCTCGAGTTGGCCTGTTTTTTGTTTTTTTCTTCGTTCTTTCTTTGTCAGCAGTGTCACACAGAGACGAAGACGTCCAGGTAGAGACGGTCGTAGGACTCCCTGAAGAAGAGGATGAGGACGAGGCTGAAGAGGCAGGAGCCGGTCAGGCACCAGTTCAGCCACGACAGCTCTGGAGGAAAGAGAAAGAAGAAGAAGAAAAATAAGGGTGTGGGTTAGATTTGTTTTTAGCTTGTATGTATTTTGGATAAGTGTCTTGAGACTAGCCCGGTGGAGCCTGAGCCTGGCAACACACCATTAGGATTTCATTATGGGGAGTATTTCAACAGATACAGAGAGAAAAACACCTCTGCATGAAATAGGATTAGTCCTAGAACCAAAAAAAACACCATCTTGTTGTAAAGAAATGAACTTAATGCTTAGATGATGTGTATGACTTCTTTGCTATCACCATTCTGTCCATCAACACATAAAACCAGTCAGCTTCAGTCCGTAGATAGTATAAATGTGGAGGATGGAACAGCTCCTCTAAAGTGAAGCCAAAGCAAGTAGAGCTCCCCCTGGTGGCTGGCTGCAGTATAGGTCATAAGCTCCGCCCCCTCCATGTTAGTGGATGGGACTTGGACCAAACTAAGATACTAATTTACATGTCTAATACATTTTTTTTTGTTCAAGGGTGGTTTCTGTCATTTTATGTAATTAATATAATTTTTAAGCATGTTCAAGTTTTTCAGATAAGTTTCATTTTAGTTTGAAAGTTCCACTTCCAGTCGCCATGCCAACCGCTCCATGAAGCGTCGGCCCTGTGGAAGCGTGAGAGTTGGAAAAATAATAATAATAATAAGAAGAATAATAATACATTTTATTTAAAAGTGCTATTCAAGGTACTCAAAGACACTTTACATAAAAAGAACATCAAATCAACAAAACATTAAAAACACAATAGACCGAGCTAAACATTAAAAGCAATTTTAAAAAGGTGTGTTTTTGTGAGAGATTTGAAGGCGGGAAGGTCGGTACAGTCGCGGATGTGTTTGGGGAGAGAGTTCCAGGCGGAGGGGGCAGCTGCAGAGAAGGCTCCGTCGCCCCAGGTTCGACGCTTGGTCTCGAGTGACGGAGTAAGGAGGTTTGCGTCACATGAACGGAGGCCGCGGGATGGATTGTGGCGATGGAGCGGCTCAGTGAGATAGGAAGGGGCCTGGTTATGGAGGGCTTTGTGTGTGAGGAGGAGGATTTTGAATGAATATATAAATTTCTTTATAAGTAGCGCTGCCCATATACCCGAGAAACTAGCGCCAGTCTGGTTAACGCGAGGAAGTGGGGATGCATTGTCCATATTTATATACAGTCTATGCTCCAGACCATATTTCACACACCACAACAAAAACAAATCCAAACAGGAAGATAAAGCTATTAATTCAACTTTCCCTTAATAACATGCAACAACATACTGACTCTGTGACTTCAAAATAAAACATGAGTCATCTGCATACATATAGAAACTTAATGAGAACTAGTATGACGTGACATTCGATGATTTATTAGTACCCCCGGGACTAATGTCCTATCAATAGAGATTCCTGACGTACCAAACAGCCTCCTGTGCCATCTTTCATAACGATTCTGAATAATTCACTGATATTGGCAGTGTTCCCTATTATCATTGACCTACACTTGAACCTAAACATGGTGCAGAATGAGTTGTTCTATTTTCTCGGCTCCGTTCAGGCTCCATTAAACCGGGAGAGAGAGGTGCTCCGGCTGTCTGGCAAATAATGCCCCGAATCTGGAGGGCAGATGACTGGGGGGGTAAGTGAAGCCGAACTGTCGGCATCTTAACTCATCAGCGCTCAAACAAACAAGGCGCTCAGACGTTCGCCCGCACGAACACAAACTCACACCTGAGCGCGAGCGGCAAGCCTGAACAAAAAGGAAATCAATAAAGCGTTTTTTTTTTTTCTTTTCAAATGCATTATTCAGGTTTACGCTGTGAAGGCTGCCAGCCTCACAGCGATGGCTCAAAGTTGTAGAAGTTTGAGGCGCTGACAGAGATGATAGGCTGAATCTAACCTCTTTGGCGAGGGCCATCGCTTCTGCCAGGACAGAGGCAGCTGCTCGGATAACAAGCCAGTCTAAATATAGAGAAATCAGGTCGTAACCAGAAGTAGAGTCCACGGGAACATACCAGGATGATGTGCCACATCGTGTGCCGTGGCTAATCCGTGCATAAAGTGACTGCTGGTTAGTCTGCACGGTCCGCTTGTTGGGGTAAAATATGAGTCTGGGTTGCACAAATAATGCGGGTTAAGCGGTGTCAGGGTGAAAGCAAAGGATAAACTGGGGCAAAACAGAGGCGAGGATGGGGGTTTAGAGGAGAGGGAGTTGAGGGATTGGGTGAGAGTGTTTGCAGACGGAAGTCAAGACTCCTGAAGCAGCCTCATTAATCAGGAGCGTGCCGGCTGGACAGCAGGAGACCCGGCGTGGAGGCGGGTTAATGGAGTTGTGTTTATCTGACCCGCAGTCTCCGTCTCACTTTCCTCACATGTTCGCCCCGACGACGACGACTTGTCCGTTTAAAAGCTAGAGACGCATTCTGTGACACGTGGAGGGAAAAGTTTGGAGGAGAAAAGTTTGACTGAAGCCAAACAGGAAGGAGGTGCTGATGAGGGGAGGGAGGGAGGACGAGGGGAGAAGATTAGAGCAATTGAGATAAAAGGAGGAAGCAAAGACAGAGACAACTCTCTGACAATCAAAGCGCCTCAGATCACCTGTTTGCTTTAAAGCTGATTGCAAGATATTATTGATCACTGTTGAAAGGACGAGCACAGCCACGGAGAGATAGTTTAGTTCAAACCTCAGGGCACTTCAGGTGAGGACTTTGAAACACCTGAGAACCTGAGAAAAAATTAAATTATTTTATTTTTAACTAATGTAATAAGTAGGTTTTTACACTAAGTGCTGAAGCAGTTATTTAAACTAATAAATAAGATGAATGAAGTGCTTACGATGGTGAATATTTTTTTTAGGCTACCGGGCCGAAGAGCTGGTGCATCATTATTCTTTTAAAAGTTTTCCTTTGAACACTTGGTCCTGTCGGGGGTGCTATGGCAACCGCCCTGGGGTTAATATTGTGAGAATTATTTAACAGCACTTTAACTATCACAAGAAGAAGAATTTAACACCTAAATATGTCTCCTTCTAGGAAGCTTAGCACAAGACTTAATTTATAGTTCAATTCCAGTTGGTACCGAGGTGGATTTACTGCAGCTCAGCTCAAAAACTAGCATGTAGCTTGCTAATTAGCTAACACTGTTTAAGTAAGTTAACTACAGCGCATAATGTCGTTTACTTGAGGTCTGTACTAGTAATCACTGAGTGAAAGAATACATAAGAGAAATCGTTATTTCTTTCTTTAATTGGCAGTGTTTTTGGAAATTAGGGAAAATAATTAATTTTTGGGACGACAAAAATTAAATATTCTTCTTTGTTAGACCCGGATAGCTTTCCAAACTTGAGCCTGCAAAGTTCCCTTCATGAACATACTACAGGCACTACAACCAATGTCCAGCAGGCATGACAGGAAATAACTTTTCATACCAGCAGGTGGCAGCAGTCTGCATTCGTCATTCAAAAGTGGATCCCGGGAAAGCTACTAGCTATTAGCTCTGAGGCTAAGAAGACCTAGGGTTTGTCACACAGAGCTGACCATTCCTGAATCAAGCTGATCAATTATTTCTTTCCATGCAAGGTAGCCAAGTGTGACTTTCTGGCCCCAGACAAAGCTGATGTGATCAAAGTTGGACCTTGGTTGCCTGTAGCTTTTTGATGTCCAGCTTTTTGATGTTTGCACCATAGACTGTATATAAATATGGACAATGTGTCGCCACTTCTTTGCATTGGCTAAACTGACGCTACTTTCCCAGGAATGCGGGCTGCGGCGTCTTGCGGGTTTGGAAGTACTCTGCACAGTACGGTCTGAGACTGGAGCCAGGTGTAGCTGCGCTCCAGTCTCAGACTCGCGTTTTTGTTTAATTAATATTAAAGTCACAAAGAAAAGTTGGAGAAAGAAACCATCCTTGAAAAAAAAAATTGCTTGGTGAAAAAAAAAATATTTTAGTGTTTTAATTTGGCCCAAGTCCCATCAACTAACATAGAGGGGGTGGAGCTTATTCTGTGACCTATACTGTAACCAGCCACCAGGGGGAGCTCTACTTGCTTTAGCTTCACTTTTGAGGCGCAATTCCACCGTCCATCTTTATATAGTCTATGGTGGTGCCTTCTGACTTTATTGTTTCTCTTCTTGTGGCACTGATTAACTGAGCTGTTCAGCCAATCACTGATCTCTGTGACTGACATGTTGAGTCAACATTCTCAAGTGGCTGAAAAGTGAAGAAACCTGAGGCAAAAGGTTGGGCAGTCGCAGATGTTAGATCCTAAGATGCTGGACTGTGAATGACAAGTGGTGCATTTGGAAATAAGTTGTGGTCAATTTTAAATTCTGTATACATTAATTTCTTTCTTAATTCCACAAAACTTTTACTAAACAAAAGTAGGTGACGACGGCTTGCCATGCTAACAATCTGGAAAAACAAACAACAATCCAACTGATCACCGGTTATATGAACTTTACTTCACTTCAGTTCTATTCAAAGGACACATTTGACAGTTCATCATATTAACGGCCAATTACTGGAGCTGCCACCGTCAACAGAACGGTGATACAGATGAAGACAGAGACATGTCCTGACAGCCATCCTATGGCTTTAATCAGTCTTAATTGAGGTCAATGCAGCGGTATAATTAATGAAGCTCACTTCTCTTTTATGGCTGCGGTCTTTGTTTGAGACGACTGGGTCGCACCAGCTCAGTGCAAAGAACGAAAAGACACGCAGAAATATTCACTGGAGATCAACAGGTTGATGTGCACACTTACTGTATTGTACTGTTGATCATATATTCTGTCACTGGTGCGTCTCACTCATGATTCAAAACTCTTCCAAAAATAAAAAAAAAGCAAATGATAAGTGTTTTTATTCGCTCAGAAATGACTAAAAGAAAGGCTAAAAACACCTCAAGTCTTAACGGGGGTTGAAAAAGTTAGTCTGCAAAGGCAGCTTCACTTCAGAGGAGAATGCAAAGTTGAGGAGAAAGGGGAAAAAAAAATCTTGGGACCGAAGTACTGCGGCAATTATTCCTCAGTGCTGAATAATTTGTGCTTCCCCTCCATGCAGGGACCAACTCACAGCTCACTGGAAACTCAATGCAACCCATCCCTCCTCTCCTCATCTTCCTCCTCCTCCTCCTCCTCCCTCTCTTCTTCCTCACAGGCACTTTTGCTCCACAATACCTCTCAGCTGCTTTGTATTCCATCCTGCGCTCAGTGCTAAACGACACAAACACACAGCTGATGAAATCGAAAAGAAGCGACAAGTGCAGATATACGGCCCGGAGGCTCCATTCATGTTTCTGAGTCACATGGTTCAGAGACTTTGGGGATTTTTAAAATGCGACAGAGTCAAGAGGCCGGCTGGAGCTCAGCGAACCGAGACCAGCCTCTCACGGATATTAAAATGGTCAAGGAGGTAAATTCATAAACGTCTCCCTGCTCTCAGAGAGAGGGGGGCCATAATTCAGAATACGTAACGAGGCAGCCAAAAGGAAAACGCTAAAAAATGAACTGGAAACTGGAAAGAGATGGAAATCTTTGTGGGCCGAAGATGCCCGTTTTCAATATCAGGAGGTGAAAGGGTTTTGAAAAGACGAGGCTCAAGCTGAATTTATCAGTTTTGAAGTCTGCATATTATTTGCCACATCAATTACGGGACTACAGAGAGGAAATTAGAGTAATGAGACAGCACACTGGAATACTTTCAATGGGGATTTACATAATAATCAGATTAATCTTCACAGGAGTGATCTCCTTGGTTATGGATCTCTTCAAGGGACCTGAATGCAGCTAATTTACAAATGTTGAAAAATTAGGCCAAAACAGATATGAGAAAACAAAACTGCAGTTCCTCAAATGTCCACTTGAGGCTAGCTCCGAAAATGAGTCAATCCCCATCGACTTATTTGTTAAAATGTCCAACTTTACAGCAGAAATAAACATGCCTAACGTACATTTATTTATATTACTCACTGTTACATTCTTTTTAGGACCTCATTTATGCATAATTAAGGGAACTGTCTTGCTAGCGGAGCGGTGGCAAGGCATCGCCTGCACACCTGCCAGTTTCTGAAATAGCCCTGGCTTCATCCATCATCATATACAATCCATGGTTTTCACACGCAGCCTCAGAGTCTACATCCTCCACTACAACAGATCAGATGAGAGGTAGTTCTGGGTTATACTGACACACTTCAGGCAGGTAAACACTCACAACCCTTATTGGTTAATTTACATGTGCATTTAATATACATGTATTGTTAAATAAGCTGATTATTGTCTATGTTGATCATTAAGAGCTAGAAAATTCTTGGCCAGCATGAGCCCAATATTGGCCAATAATGAGTCAGCTACATACAGGTACGTACACCAATCAGCCATAACATTAAAACTACTGACAGGTAAAGAAAACGACCATCTTGCGACAAAACAAATGTTCTGCTGGGAAACAGACCTGGCATTCATTCATGTGGATGTTACTTAGACACGTAGCACCCACCTAGACCAGACCAGGCACCCCCACCCCATAGCAATGACACTCCTTGATGGCAGCAGCCATCCCCAGCAGGATGCAGCCACAAAAACACTTTAGGAACAACTAAAAAAAACATGAAGAACAGCACAAGGTGTTGACCTGGCCTCCAAATTCACTAGATTCCAAACTAATCAAGTATTTTGGATGATCCATCCCCTCACCCCCAACCTATGGGACCAAATGCCCCCCCACTAACAACATCCTGTTTCCAGAAGGCCTATGTCCATGTGCCTATGTCCCAACTGTTTTGGAGAGACCTACACAATATTAGGAAGGTGGTCATAATGTTATGTGGAGTACATTGCCTCCTCTTTAAATCCACCAGACTCCTATGAGAACCAGTAATTATTGGGGATGCCCTGAAATGAATATTCACTAGATCCCAGACTGATCAAGTATCTGTGGAATGATCCCCTCAACCCACAGGACCCAAAGGTCCCCCACTAACAACATCCTGTTACCAGACACCACAGGACACCCTCAAAAGACCCATGTCCATTCTCTGATGAGTCATAACTCTTTTGGAGGCACAAGGGAGACCTACATGATAATAGGAAGGTGGTCATAATGTTATGCCTGATATATATAACACATATTTTGCGTGTAGCTGAGCCCTCTTCTACTATATATTTCCTCTGTGCCATTGAGCTGCATGTTCCTTCACTAGCATTGGGTTTATTTTAGTTCAAACACTATCCAGTTTATACCGTATTAACGCTAAAATAGTCCCCAACAAATGTGCTATTTATTTCGTTCATAATGTTTGTTATAACGACATTTATCTGTGCACTATATCATGATACGCACGCTTCATTGCTTTATTGTTTGACTCAAAGAGCTCCGACCTACAGGCTACGGCTGCTTGCACGTTTCCTTCAACAGCTTTGTACCTACAGACAGTGACTAGTCGGAGGCTGTCTACCACTGAAGTAGTTATCGCTGGCTCACATTACAATGCCTGCAGCAGTGAGAACTCTCTGACAAGAAAGCTTCCATTAAACAACTTCAGGGTGGGAAGTGAAAGAAAAGTGCGGCAAAAGCCTCACATCGTCACAGCTTGATCCTCTCCCCGGCTGTCGCAGGGAAGTTGTCAGGATCTTCGCCTCACCCACACACACGTCAGCACCTGCACTAAAAAACAAGCTCGTACTGTATGTGCACACCCACGGAGCGGCGGCGGCGGCGTGCAAAGTGCACAGTTAAGAGCAACGCATTCAGGTGCACACACACACACCAGCAGTCCATCATTCAGCTAGCAGAGGGTGGATCATGTATTCTTTATAAGGCCTACTCTTCTGATTGTGCGTATTGGCCTGCAGCTGCTCCATCTACTCAACCTCCCGTCTCTCCACACCTGGTATGCCGCTGTCTAATATATGATTTATCACCACGCTGACATGCTACCGGTTAGAGGGATTCAAAATACGCTGCTTGTCATCTGGATCAAAATTTTCAAACAGCTTCATTTCTGTTTGAGTTACCAGATCATTCATGCCCCGGGCTTCAATTCTCAATCTTTCAAACTCCCACCTGTCAAATCAAAAGATGATCCCCGCTTACTGTGCCTTTACATTTGCAGAACAATATTTGCAGTGCGTTATTTTATTTCGTCTTGCAAGGAGAATATGATTTGTCTCATGCCTGAAGGAGGATTTAGTGGATTCAAGCAGTGAGGTTGCAGCACGAAAACCGGAAAATGCCTTCCTCATACTCCTCTTTTCTAATGCTGCATTCACACTACTGGCAAAAACACAACAGGCTACCACTCATTTTCTATGGGAGCTAGTGAATATGTAAGGTAATGGCCAACACATGTCGCTGTGTGGCGTGCTACAGATCAAAGTTGAGCTTGCTTCCACGTTTTTTGTCACTGTAGTGACACTATGAAGCATGGACCAATCACGTTTTACCAGATGGTGACATCCAACATCAGTTTCCTACCACATTCTGGTATAAACAGTTATTTCTTATCACACAATGTGGCTGAACTCTGTATTGGGTCTTTAAGTGCAACTTTCTGGCCGGGCCTTTGTTGTGTTTGCGCCATAGGCTGTATATAAATATGGACAACAACACGTCCCCACTTCCTTGCACTGGCCAAACTGACGCTATTTTCCCGGGCATACGGGCTGCGCCATCTAGCGACTTTGGAGCCTGAGTCTCTGCAGTACAGTCCGAGATTGGAGCCACATAGAGTCACGATATTGATGACCTGACCACACTTCCTCCAGACTCAGTTGTGTTTTCATTTAGTTAATACTACGCTCTGCTCTGCGTTCGCCAGTTACGGTTAAGGAAATGTTGGATTATACACTTCTTGAACTTGATTTGTTGTTGATTTTGTTCTACAACTCTGGCTTTACTGAGCAGTTGGCATGGCAACTGGTAGTCACATAGTGTTTCTATAGCGTCAATTAGCTAACTAAAAACGAAACTTATCCAAAAAGATTAATTAATTACCTAAAATGCCATCCTTGAAAAAAGAAAATTATTTGATGTGTATTTTAATGTTAGTTTGGCCTAAGTCCCATCCACTAACATGGAGGGGGTGGAGCTTATGACATATACTGCAGCCAGCCACCAGGGGGAGCTCTACTTGCTTTGGCTTTCCATTTGTGAAGCTATTCCACTGTCCATCTTTACAATGTCTATGCACATTGAGAGTGTAGCAGTAACCACAGTGGCTGCCACTTCGTTGTAAAAAAATGAGTGAATATAGGCAGTGTTTCCCTTCTGGGCTACTGTAGACAACACGACACAGGGTCTGCTCCACATGTAGACATAAATACCAGATAATTTATAAACTACTCAAACACAATTATAAACTACATTAAATTTGTGCCAGAAGATGCGTCTAAACCCTTCATACTGAATGTGTCTATATTAGTCTTGTATCCTACTAGCGCAAAGTTAGACCTTGACGAGAATATTCTTCAGTGGAAAATCTAATTTTATAATCCCAAAATAATCTGACCTCACTTTCTCAAATGAATCCCGTTGCGGTGAATCAAGACCGACTACGAGCCAAAAGCGTTTGGCAGCCGCTGGTAACCTTACAAGCTGCCTTGGCAGGAAAACAATCGCAGCTCAGAATTGATCAAAAATGTGCTTGGGGGGGCGAGAGAGAGGATTCGGGGACGGCGGCAGGTACGTGTTGAGGTGCGCCATGCAGGAAATGATTTGCTCAGAAGAGAGGAGGCGCACAAACAAAGGAAAAGGAGTCTTTGATTAGACATTTTGAAGTTATGGGAGACACATGAACTCTCAATTTACTTAATTTACTCTTAAGATTGACTCTCAGAAGTATTTTTATTGGACTGGGCCAAGAATAAAATACTAAGGTCTACAACAAACCGTATGAAAACCTCAACTTCTCTGTGGACACATTTAAATCAGTCGCAATAATTGTTGGAGCGTTGAATTCTTCCCATGATGAGGGAGTGCGCATCATGTCTGACACCTGGTTATTTTCAACAGGCTGCTTTCGTGATCTCACTGTCGTACTTGTTAGCGGGTCTCGAGGGCCTCCCGGGCCCCGTGGCTGTTCAGGTCAATAAACATTCATGTCCACCTGCAGTGGCACAACGAACCAGATGGCCGGATCGAGATACAGTCGTCAGGCAACAGCTGTCAGAAGCCTTGTAGCAATCCGGAGGCAGAGGATGAATGTGACGCTGGTGAATATTTATGAGTCTGGAAATATATCTCTTATTCACTCAAACAAACAGGGTGGAGGAAGACGGGGTCTGAGACGGGAGCCGTGCTTACAGCAAATAGGAGCTGAACAAACCCCGCGCATACAGGGAAATTGAAGACAGGTGGGCAAAGATCACATGGAGCAACACGCATGTACCAGCAAACGTACACCCACACACATACACACAGACGAGTGCGCTCGGTTTGCTTATGATTTCTCCCCGTGAGAGCTGCAAAGGCAGGAGACAGGCAGATGACACGCTGCTCTCTGCTGCGGGACGAAATTATTATATCAAACTCTCCCTCAAACCGTCAAGTCAGGCATAAAGCTGAGACTAAATTACAGTTTGGAAGTTTTCTCATCTTCATGCAGAATGTGTCAAGTTTCCCACTGTCTGCAGCATCTATAGGGGTTAAGGTGGATTTTCAAAAACAACGGAGTACGAGCTCAGTCAAAAGAAGAACCCCAATGTCCTTGACTGACACAGAAATAAACTTCAGAAATATCTTTATCTTTTTGTTCATGCAGTCTTACCTTCGGAGTGAATAGTGAGGAAGAAGAGAAACAGGCCAGTGACCAGGTTCCCCAAGAAAGTGACGACTCCACAGGTGATGCCTTCAGGGACCGGGTAAACCGTCTCGATGAAGAGCTCGAAGAAGATCGGCACGCTGCCGTTTATAAAGATGCCAACCAGGATGCAGGAAGTGTACAGGATGGCTGCGAAAGTGCAAAACAAACAGCAGAACAAAATAAGTTACAACCGAATTGGGAGCGTTCTTTTTTTTTTCTATGAGGGTATCAAATCCCGTCCCGGCAATCCTTTAAAAAAAAGGATGGCACACTGGTCAAGTTTATGGAACAGCAGAAGTGATTTATTCCACCTTCCAAGGCTTTCTACTCCGCCATTTGTTCTGGCCAGCGGAGATTTATGACGAACACTCATCCTGAAACAACATTTCATTTAGAATGCCATCCCTTAAGGTGGCAATTTACCAGAAATACAACCAAAATACTGCACAAGTGTTGATGGAAAAGGGCCGGTTTGGAGCCCAGACAGCAGGTCACGTCTCTCTGAGGTCCACCTTCACCTGATCACACAATTAGATGAAGGTAACTGTGTTTCCTGGTTCCCTGATCGTTATTATTATGAGTTCGGGGAAGAAGATGCTGCCCATGAGAAGGTGGTTTCTTTCCAGTGTAGCGTGCAGTGTCACGACAAGCTTCTGACCGCACTGCTACAGCAATTTAAATTTAATTTATTTTGCAATATATGCATGTTTGTAGTTGACTTTCACACTCTGCGCCATCATTTCATGGATTCTACCGTGTATTTAAATCTAATTTCATGTTCTTTTGCACAAATGCACATCTGTCCACGTAGTTTACAGCTCGTCTCCTTAGCTTTTCGTGCATAACTTGTGTGCATATATAATTACAGAAGCCTAACCTTTCATTTTAAATGACTGTGTGTTAAATTAATAAATCAAATTTCAAAGGTATTCTTCTGGTACATTCTGTTACACCAGCTTCATGCAGCATTTTACAATCAACAGCAATCAGAGCATTTCAAGGCCGAGCCTCAGCTGCAGTCCTTTGCCTTGACCTTAAGTTAAACGCGCGACTGTGCATTGGAGTGGATGTGCGGAGAGATTAAGCCGTCACCTCTGGAGCATCACGCCGCCCTCCATCTCCTTTATCACAGCAGATTGGTTCAAATGAGCTCCCCCATTAGCCTGCGCGTCCCTTTAATCACAGCGCCTCTGAGGGCCCTCGTGTAGCCGCCTGCCTGCCCGCCTGCCTGCCTGCCATGCCTGTGATGTGGAATCCAGGTGCCACTCGGCAGCAATCAAAGGCAGCCGAGTCCCCTGGTTGTCTTTATTCAATCTCAACGAAACACTTCTATCAAACGCTGCATGTTTCCCTTCATGTTACAAAATTGGGCTATATGCTGCCAGTTCCCAAGAGGTAGAGGGAAGGGAGGAGACGCGTGGTCACAGCAGCCAGGGAACATGGGATATCATGCTTTATTTCTAGGCAATACTATATGTTAGGAGCTAGGATAAGACTGTACCAGAATGTAGGGCTCCTGAACTGTGGGCATTCCTCACCTCTATGCTTATCTACTGTATTTCTATTTAAATTTTACAAATATGTTCAAAATGGCAAATCTGATTAGACACATACAAGGTGTATATATGTGAATTATTTATTTTAAAAATAAAGCTGTAATCAAGACGTAGGTTTGGCAAATAGATGGCTGGATGCAACAAGTATGTGGTTCCAGTTTCTGTCCTTAAAGGGAAACTACCATTTTTTACAACCTGGACCTTATTTCTGGCACAATTGTTTACTCACCTATATAAGTTAGGCGTTATTTTGGAGTCACTCGGACAACATTTACATTCACGTATATCCATATAGTGGGAGTGAATGGGGCACCGAAACGCAGCCTCTAAATAACACATTATCTGCTACAAAACTTGTTTATTTCACCAATATTTTGTTATGATACACTAGTGCTATTTCCCGTTGAGTCCATGTATATCCATACACTCTAAATCAGAGGCTGCCAAAGCCGCCCAAACAGCATTAGCTTCTGGCTAAGGACCCTTTTGCAAACACACAGACAATGCTACAAAATATGTAAAGAAACATCAACTTTTAGACTTTTTTTCCCCAACTTTTATTCACTATATAATAATACAGATTATATATTTCTTATTTTTGCAACTTTTTTTTCTTATCTTCCCTCCCATTGTCTGAGGCCCCCCTAACGCCCCCTGGCTGCCGACCCAGAGGGCCGCGGCCCCCACTTTGAAAACCACTGCTCTAAATATCGTCCGAACAACTCCATATCACCAAAGTTAGCATTTAAAGTTCTCCTTCAAATGCCTGTCACAGTCATTCAATTATTCATTCATTCATCTTCCGTAACCGTTTATTCCTGTTAAGGGTCACGGGGGTCTGCTGGAGTCTATCCCAGCTGTCATTGGGCGAGAGGGGGGGTACACCCTGGACAGGTCACCAGTCTATCGCACGGCCAACAATTCACATTCACATTCACACCTACGGCCAATTTAGAATCACCAATGAACCTAACCAGCATGTCTTTGGACGGTGGGAGGAAGCTGGAGAACCTGGAGAGAACCCACGCAGACACAGGGAGAACATGCAAACTCCACGATTAAAGTTTTAACTGGCAACTCAAAGATGACAATTAACGATTAGAAGGGCATGGAAAACAATGTGGAAATTGTGACAGGACTATGACATTTCCATTACTTTCAAATTATTAAAATTCAACAATTGTGCAAAAATGGTCACGGCCAACAGTAACAATCGTTATTAGGCAACTGGATCGATGGGATGTGATTAAAGCGACGGCGTGCAGGCTAATGGGGAGCAACACTCAGTCCAACACTGAGTGGTGACTTTTATGCAAATGATACCAGAAAACCAGTCACTTGTTCACACTAACTACAGATAACGCTCATCTGTGTGTGTGTGTGTGTGTGTGTGTGTGGTGCTTCTGAGCGTCCCTCGCTGGGATAATCAGGGGTTTTGGCAGATTTTCTTGCAGCGTCACATGACCCTGTGAGATGCCAGGTGGATGAAAAAGGTTGCAGACTGCCAGCGACTGGACAGAGAGCAGCTCCAGGGCACGGAGAACGATGATGGATGATGATTACTAGAATGGGCGGCTTTGAATGACATGCTGGTATGCTTATTGGTTTGGCTTTGGAAAGGCTTCTGATGTCTCTAATTGCTTTATCAGAGAAATGAGGACCACAGTGGTGTCTTTTATCGTTCCTACTATGTACGTTCTCAGTGCGACGTTTCCTGTGACGGTGACAGCGCCGTGGACCTACCTGGACTGGAGGGAAGGTGGGTGACCCTGCTCAGACAGGTTAGCGTGAACCAGGTAGAGGAGAGGGAGGCCCCCGCCAGCATCAGCACCAGGATCAGCTTCAGCATCCCGCGGATAGAGTCTGCAAATCTAAGAGCGGGTGAGGGGGGAGGAGGAAAGAAACAAACGAGTAAATATACACAAATACCGCCGCAAAGTAAAAATACTGCTCCAAAAAACGTTGACACAACCAGTGACCGAGATTAGTGAAGTGAGTAAAGACGGGCGCTTTGCGAAAAAAGGAAGCATCATTCATAAACACGATGAGTAGCCAGGCAATTTCTCAATGTCTGCTTCTTCTGTGACTTGTGTCATAATCTATTACTGGAGACATGCATTGTTTCACAGAGAGGCTAGATCATTTCCTCCCCCCCCCCACTTGTTTTTGAGTGTGTCAGTTGTACTTGTCATTACACAAGGAGACACTATTCCTAGAGCTGATTCAATTTGTCTCACCAGCTAAGGAGGCAGACCGGAGATGCACATTGTATTATATTGGGGAAGACAAGCCATCGGGCCATTCCCGAACTCTCCTGAGCTCTGCGGTTTCTCTTTGCAGCCCCCTTCTAAACTCTCATAGTTCATTAGCTCCTCTCTTCTCCTCTGGGTATGCATATGCATGCTTGGGAAAGATTAGATGAAGCTCCAGAAGCCTGCAGCAAAGACAGACACTAATTACTTTTGTTTTGTTGCTCACGGACAAGATGCTTGAGAAGAGAGGGGCTGAACTTGACAATGAACTTAACGCGAGAACAAAAAGACGCATTGGATACGGTTGATTAGTTCAACTCGGGTTGTGAAGTTCTGTCAGCCAGCTGAAGGCCAGGCGATGGGGGAAAACACGCTTTGCACGGATAATGAGAAAACTTCCACTCGTTGCGGGGCGGCATCGGCGCTTCTTGGGGTTTCATGAGGCGTTATTCACACCCTTGACACCTGCCTCACGCTCACAGCGCATTCTGAACTCCCACCTTTGGGGTTTGAGTCGCTGCCAGACGCCGGAGCGGTCGCAACCCGATGAACCGGCCGATCTAAAGCCTCCGTATCTCCATTTACAAGAACGGTTGTAGCTGGAAAAGGCAGTCCAGTCAGAGGGCCAAGTGCTTACAACTACACAGAGATCATGTCTCTCTGCCCACAGCTACACTCCAAAAACCTGCGTCACCCATCTGCCGCCGAATGGCTCGCCTCCACAACCCTTCAGCCACCCTCGGTGCCAGAGCGGGACGAAATCCTTAGCCTGCACCGGGGCCAAGCCCTCGCCTCTTTTGCAGAGAAGGATCACAGGCTGCTACGCTGTATTATTTCTTATCTGATCCTTTGAGAAGAAATGCCGTAAGGAGCTTAGTTCCTACACTCCACCTCTGGTCCCTGAGTCCACCTGATAAAGGGCTCGGTCACCGATTAGCAAGACATGTCGTGAGTGTCACATTTGGAGTGATATATATAAAAGTGAGCAGCATTATAAGACAAACTTGACGTGTTAACGTTACTGTCAACGGATTCTATGATGACTATGTTGTCAAAGCCACCAGAGGTGTCAAGTAACGAAGTACAAATATCTGTACTTTCTACTCCTTACATTTGAAAAACAGGCTCGTTACTTTTTTAACCTCCACGGATGACTAGACGTAAAAGACGTGACATGATCGGACATGATTAGAGCATCGGACTAGAGACGGAAACTCGATGTGCGTCCTGTGTTCTTCTTCAACTGTTTTGAACAGGCAGCCTGTTGATCAGTTTGAGCTCTGCTGCCACCTAGTGACTGGAAGCTTGTTTATCGTTCAAGCACCAATAAAGACTTAAAGTCCACCTGACCCCACTATTTGAGAACTAGCTACTGGTCTAATGTGAAAAAAAAAAAAAAAACTCAGGTATGGTGTGGTTTCTGTTGCTATCATTAGCTTTTTGAGGATTTTTTGGAAGCTAGTTTACAACGTTAGCAACGCTATGGGAACACACCGTTTTGATAGTATAGCTAACACTAGCTAGCGGTTTAAAAAAAAACAACCCAATAACCCTCAGTTTATTATTAAAAATGATCCAAATGCTCATGCAGGACATCTGGTCAATTAAGTCTAGATTATTCTGCTAGAACTTTTTCATCTTGCAAAATTATCAACTGAAATTTTTTTTACTTTTTACATTTCAGAGCCTGTACTTTCTTCCTTTTACTTGAGTAAAGGAGTTGAATCAGTACTTTTACTTTTACCAGAGTATTTTTTTTACACAAGTATCCATACTTTTACTTAAGTAAAGAATGTGAATACTTTTGACATCTCTGAAAGCCACACAAAGTAAGAATCTCTCTCTAAAGGATGGAAAAACGCAAAAGGGTGACTGAGCTGATGAACTGCTGATCAAGTCAGATGAAAGCCCTTGCATTTACAATTTTACAAACTGGGTGTCGGTGGAGGCATTCTTGTGCGAAATCACAAGTCAGTGCTTGATTAATGAGACGGCTTCCTTAACCCAGCGGTGATCTTTCTGCAGGGGAAGGTAGCCAGAGCAAATGTTTAGCTGACTGATGTTGGATCTCGGAGAAGAAAAGAAAAGCACGGTTGTATTTGCCACAGATGCTTTGAGATCGTCCAAAATCCCCTCAAAACATAATGTCCTGAGTGAAATGGGTAAAATGTTCCTTGCGTTAAGCCCAGGATTTTAATCCTGCAACCAAATCACATTGCAAACAACAAATGTGTATTAACTGATCTGGAATTTACTCCTCTTTCTTTTAGCAGCTGTTAAACGCTACGGTGGGCGCTGAGCTGCTCAAAGAAGCGTTTTTGTAGGAATGGAATAGATTCACGTCACGTTCTGCGGTTCGACGGAACAGCTGCGCCACAAACAGCGCAGGGATGCCGCGTTTTAATGGGATTTGTTGAATAAGCTTGAGGAAAAACTAAGCAGGATATTGAGCAAGAAAACACTTGCACGTCCCCGGTAATGCGATGCAGGGCTCTGTTACACTACTCATTGCGTAAAGAGGGTCATGTCGTTTCATGAGGTAATGCCAGAATTAAAAGCCCATCTTTTACACTCGTCTAACGGGATTTATCGGCCGTAACGATAGCATCATTTGAGTCACGCAGAATCAGATTCCAGTTTGCTCTACGGTGCCTGCAGGAAATGATAAAATATCATCATTAGTGCGATACCATCATTTGGGCACGTCTACGTTTCAGTGAGGGACATGCAGCACATAACCAAACAGACAATATAATATGATGACCAACATGCAATCACAGATTGTCCCCGTTTGCAGGCAAAACAAATTAGTCAGTGGCTGATTCTCATTTGTGTTCGCTCCATCTCATCTCATTAACCTGGAGTATTGTTGAGCTCAGACCTCCGTGATGTGAAGGAGAATAACCTGGTTCCGTCTTGCGCTACCTCCTTCTCGCTCGGCCCCTATCCCACCCTCTCTTTTCCCGGGGCTTGTAATGAGAAGATAACGAGCAAAGCTTGTTAGTTATTCTTTCCACCCTTCTCAATTTGTGAGAAGAAGCTTGCAGTGCGCCGCCGTCATCCAATCAGCGTCTGCCTGGGCCACGCAATTAACCAGATGTCAGACTGTTTGTCAAATGTTTTCAGGAGGGGTGCCACACCTCGGAGCATCCACCGCCGGCTAATTGAAGCTGCTACATCAAGATCGCTGCCATTCAGACCTCTAACTGGTTCGACGCTGGCGATAGAATTTTTGCAAGCAGCCAGCGTTTTTTGTTTTTCTTTTTTTTTTTATTATGGCCGAAGGGCTAATGTTAATCCCTCGAGAAATTTAGGTTTGTGGGAGTTTAAGCCATTTAAAAATGTGAAACTGCAACACCTGCTCCCTGTGGCAAACTGCGCTCAGCACTGGCACGGTGCTGCGCTAGCTGGAGGGGAAAGGACAGCCAGTGGCATATAATAAGTCACATCTCGACATTAACGTCTTAAGGGCTGCTAGTGGGTGAGGCAAGGGACAAAGATTGCTCTCCTGCCCTGTTCATTACCACCGGCTTCCTCCGAATGTTTCTGATGATATTGCCGTGCTGGAGCAAGTTGATAAAGGAAGAGGGGGAAAAAGCAAAAAGCGCCAGCCTTCGGATTTAAGGGAGTGCGTGGAGAAAGAAATTAAAGACGCTGTTTTTATTTCTTCTGTTTCAGCTGCTGTAAAACATGTTTCTAATCAAAGTAGGGTTGCACGATACCCACCGTACCCTGCGCTGCCAAAGGTTCCTACTGTACTAGAAATTCTACACGAGGGTACTACCGTGGTTTACTATACTACCGGTGCCAGTTTCCACTACATAGTGGCCCACCTCTACTCTCCTCCCGGCTCCTCACTGCATGCTACTCCCTTAAACAAACCCACATGGCAACTACAACCGAACTACACAGCTGCTGAATGATTGGCTGTTTGCCTGTTACTGGTGACGCCCGGGGATATGAACGGGCTGTTTCCGCACGCTGGGTCCGCTTCGACAGAAATTAGCTTCAAAACAAACAACAAGCTAAAGTTCTGTCTTGCCCAGACGTGCACATGGCATCGTGGTATCGCGACAACTCTGAATCAAAGAAATCCCAAAGGATGTTGTGAGCCATTTATACTTGTGCCTCGTCATTTTGGCTCGTCCTGTAACAACACCACCCAAACACTAGTTGGCGCTGTGTTTTTTGCCAGTTGGGTTTCGAAGACGAGTCATACGAGCGTTGGTATCTCCTAATCTCCTCAGTTAACCTTCCTCCATGAGTTCAATCTCTATTGATCCAAAGCAATCAGTTTGAAAACTGCGGAGATGCAGAAGCGGCCGGAAACATTAGAGCGGAAACGCACTACTACCAAGCGGACCAATCACAGCTCTTGTGGTCTGCATAGGCACAGCAGGTAGTTACATTTCCAGGTACATCAGGCTTTGGAGCTAACGCAAAATCCTAAATGCCTATCAGCCTGGTGACTAGACACTAAACGAGAAGTCCAGTTTTCTTTTATGTAAAACCCACAAGAAGTAGTCAGATCCCAATAGGTTACGTTAAAGCATAGAGTAATTACACAGAGGTGTTTAATAAGAATCAAAAAGACAATGATCCATGCTTCAATACACAGCTGTGTGACTTTCTTTTAGGCTTCATCACTTTAGCCTCAAAAATGGCGTTTTTCCTCACACAGCTTCTCAAAGCCTCCGCAGTCGATAAATCCCAAAAGCTGACCTCACATTTTAGAGTGGGTGATGAAAAGTGAGCGGAAACAGAGTGATGCAATGTACAGTGTGCAGTCTGCTCCGAGTCAGGGACTACGTGGTCGTAAAGTAAAAACAACTTTTTGGCGCCTCTGAGTTTCCCCCACAGTTACTCACTTTTAATGTAAAAAGCAGTTGATCAGAAAGTAAAGATACTGTCACCCACTTGTATTATTATTTATTTTTTTCTGACAATCTTGGAATCATAAAGCTGTGATAGGATCTATATCACCGCGTATCCGTGGCAATAATTACTGTCAGCGAGGACGGCGCCGCGTGTTATAGATGATAGCATTATTTCATGTCCTGTACTGATATACAATCCCTGAGCAGCTGATGCTGATACCAATCTGATACCATCCTTTACACTCTCTTTAAAAAACGTAGACTGGTAATAATACATTTGTCTGCTGTTGAAATTTCCAACGTTGCTGCCAAGGCTCGAAACGCAAACATTGCTTACATCGCCCTCGGCTGTTTTTTTTTTCTTCATTTTTTTCCCTTGAGCTTAAAATAACTCCACGCAGTTGACATAGTGACAGCGCTACTGACAGGTCTTAGTTATAGATGTTCTAGATCCTGTTCATGTGACAGATCTCTCTTTGCGCTCTTTAAGTGTAGTTACGCATCTACATGACAGTTTAGGCCGACAGACACTTCCTTTCCCAATAGAAGGGGTTTCTTGGCCAGCATGAGCCCAGTACTGGCCAATAATGAGACAGCTACGTACAGGTACGTACACCGATCAGCCATAACATTAAAACCACTGACAGGAAATAACAATGAACAGCTTGTGACAATTAAGTGTTCTGCTGGGAAACTTTTGGACCTGGACCTTAGACATGAAGCACCCACCTAGACCAGACCAGGCGCCCCCACCCTATAGCAATGACACTCCTTGATGGCAGCAGACATCCCCAGCAGGATGCAGCCTGACATAGATACACGCACAAAAACGTTTTAGGAACAACTAAAAAAAGGTGTTGACCTGGCCTCCAAATTCACTAGATCCCAAACTGATCAAGTCCACCTCCCACAAGTCCTGTGGTGCGTTACCAGACACCACAGGACACCCTCAGAAGGGCAATGTCCATTGATGAGTCACAACTGTTTTAGAGGCACAAGGGAGACCTGCACCATATTAGGAAGGTGGTCATAATGTTATCCCTGATCAGTGCAGCGATCACTGACCACAACATGGAAGATGACTAATGGACGCCAAATAAGATCATAAATAATAAAATAAAATATGTCTCCTTCTCCTTCCCCTCCTGTATCATCGGATAGTTTTACATAATCACATCTGTAAAAATGATTCAGGCAAATGCTTTTAACTGCTTGCTACTCATAAATGTATGCAACGTGTGGTGACAGATCACAGCCCTGCAGACATTGTTGCGGTTAAACGGGAAACAAGCGAAAAAGGTTTGCAACCACTAACCCAGATGGAGATGAAGGAGAAGTGTATGCATTACAGTTATTGCATTTATTGCGGTTATTACTACAGTTAAGAAAAATGGATAACTTTCCATATGCACGCATGCAGCATATGGAAAGTTCATCTGGAACTTTGATGCAAAATGATTTTAGGTGTAAGAACATAACACAAAAGACAGTTGTGACAAGTGTGCTCTTTCATTAACGGAGCTCTAAAAGGATTCATTAATTGTTCTGTGTGATAGCTTTGGCTCTGCCTGTGGCGCCTAAACCAACAAGATGAGAAAATAGTAGCTGCATTTCCTCACAGTGGAATAACTCCGGTCAGTAGGTGCTGTTTATAGCATTATTAATAACTAATAAATCTCCTGTAAAGCACAGTGGAGGGCTGACTTGACGTAAAAGAAGAGATCTCTCTCTCGCTCCCCTCATCTCATCTACTCCGTTTTAATATACGATCCGATTCCAGCGACGCCGCAGCAGAGCGATGCTAATGCAACCACCCGCTTCACCTCCACTGATGGATCGGGAGCCGCGCCGCGAGGACAAAGTGTGGAGTCTGCAAAAGTGCAGGATCCGTTCCTGCCCTGATGGATATACGTTTGTTGCAGGCCGAGGCCCAATCAGCACTTCCAGGCAGGGCCGGTGTTTTCTTTAAGTTGTAATCAGGGAAATGAGGCCATAACTCCCACTGTTAATCAATGAAGCTGTTCGCGGCACTAGATGAAAGTATATGTAAATAGAGCGGCTGAATTATTGGTGTTGATTACATGGAGTCAGTGGAGGGATTGATTGGTCTCTCTTTGGTGCAACAGTGGATAGTCGGATGAAATTTATCTTCAACAACCGTCTCTACGTCATTTAATCTGTTTGTATTGTAGCTGTTGTTATGTGCTAAACGTCGTTGGCAGTGGTCGGTTTTGCATTTTCTTCTTTAATTTCCATTTAGGGCACAAAGGGAAACGTTTAGATATCAGGACTTTTCAACTATTTTAGGACGTTAATTGTCCACAAGTTAAAATCCAATTTTCTGTACTTATTACATCAAATATGATCAAATTTTGATTTCATTGTTTCTAATATAAAACTAGTATGTACACAGATCAGACATAACATTATGACCACTTTCCTAATATTGTGTAGGTCTCCCTTGTGCCTCCAAAGCTGTTGTGACTCGTCAGAGCACGGACATGGGCCTTGTAAGGGTGTCCTGTGGTGTCTGGCAACAGGATGTTGTTAGTGGGGGACCTTTGGGTCCCCTTGAGGGGAGGGGCCTCTGTGGATCATCCTGCAGATACTTGATCAGTTTGGGATCTAGTGAATTTGGAGGCCGGGTCCTTCATGTGTTTTTTTGAGTTGGTCCTGAACTGTTTTGTGTGTCTGGTTACATCTTGTGCGGAAGATTTAAGGAGTGTCGTTGCTATGGGGTGGAGGTGCCTGCTCTGGTCTAGGTGGGTGGTAAAGTTTCCCACATTGCATCGTCACAAGATGGTCAGTGTTATTTACTTCTCCTTTCAGTGGTTTTAATGATGTGGCTGATTGGTATATACCAATATCGCGACCAACTGTCAGTCACAAAGTGTTGAGAAATGAGCGGACGCTATGCTGTTGCGTAATATGTCACTTTCAGCTACAAAGAAAAGGTCTGCCATGGAAATGAGAGGTACAGTAAGCGCTTATTTCCCAATTTGACGCCTCACCGGGTCCGTCGAGCTTTCACTGAGCTGGCTGGTATTAGCTTCAAGAACTGACCCAATTAACTTTCAAAATAAGAGATGTGAGGCCCACTACAGAGGTGTGCAAGCAGCGTACAACAGAACTGAATTCACCGTGTTGACTCTCAAGTTATTTTAAGCTGAATTCACTTGCCGCGCGACGTGAAGGTCACATAATAACATGGATGAGAAGGCTGTGCATTGGCTCCGTGGAGTTTGTGGAAGATTTAATTAGCAGGTCCATTATAGAGACGATCTGTTACACATTAGCGGTCTAAATATGCACAGACTCTTGGCGGTCTGGATGTGCTCGGGCGATGTTAGTGTACTTCATCTTTCCTTAAAAACAAACGATAAAGAAGCTCGGCATGACTTACCTGGCCACTGCCACTCCAAACACACATCCCCCGATAGTAGACCAGAAACCAATCCAGCCTGCGTCCACCTGGGTTGAAAAAGAAAATGGGATTAAAAATAAATAAATAATACAAAGAGCCAGGAGAAAGAGAAGAGGTTATTCTGTGTTCAACATGGAGTTTGAGACTGTAAGAGCTGAACAGAGAGCAGGCGGTGAGTGTCTGAAGTCTGTCAAGGCCTGTCAATCACTACGTCTGGAAAGCTGCCTGGCGGTGTTGTGTGCAGGACTGTTGTCCTCTCGTATTTTCACAGATTAAAGCCAGCACACACACACCGGGCCTTAACCCTCTGGAGTCGACGGACGTGCTGGCGTGTCCAAATCACATGACCATGTAGCAGCAAGACAAAGTCTCACTGCAAATCTGTTTCAATTTTTATAGAAAGTGCTGACTTCAAACTATATACCGGTTTGCAAATTGTGTTGATAGGCCAAGTAAAACTGGACTTATTGAAACTAATATACGGCATGCTTTTTCCTGAATATTGTCATTGTGTTTAATGCAGGAAGATACGGCGAAATGGAAAACGCTAGCAAGCGGAGATCGCTAGCTGGCTTCAGGTGATTGAAAGCAAAAAATTATATGGTAATGGTTGCTAAGGAAGAGGGAACATTTATGGGAGCAACGCTATATACGATCTATGGAGTGATAACAGTGAAGAGAGAGAAAAATTATTTTTGAGATTTGAGACATTTGCGACATTACGTATTTACTTACCTTACTTATAAGGCATTACCTATAAGACATTACTTATTGTGACGCCTGATAGTTTTGCAAATAGTTGTAAATAGTTGCAAAAAACGCCTGATGCATTGTATTTCAATGTAAATAGTTGGAAATAACTTTGTTGTTTCCTAAACTTTTATATAAGCTTTTGAAATTTAATGTTTAGATTTGCATTCTAAATTACAAAAATGTAATCTAGGTTTTTCCAACTCGGATTTAATGTTTTTAGTGTGGTTTTAGGTCCACTGTGTTAATACAGTATGTCAGAATGAAAGCATAACTTCAGAATCACACATGTGAGGTTGTGCTGAAAAGAAGGATACCCAACAAGGCAAGGTAAACTGTTTTTAAGATGAAATATAAAGGTAAAACCAAAAGTAGTCAAAAACGGCCAATTATACTATAGACTGAAGAGGGTTAAAGAGACTGCAGCAGAATCAATAGGAGGTGAGACGTCACAAACACACACAACCAATCGGTGCATGAGGCGCCAATGAACGTGTTTGGTTTCCCATTAATCTGCCTGAGAGAATAACTCACGTTCAACCAAATTCCAACCAGATGGAAGATGATAGAGCAGAATCTATAGTAGAAGCTTAATCATGAACTACTCCAACCTGTCAGGGAAGTCTATAATGAAGAAATGTGGACTATTAAAGTTATCAAATGTAAAAGGAACACTGACCTGGTAACTGATGACTGCCAACGTGTCAATATATTTCTGTAAGACGGTAATAGCTCATTGGAGAGACAAGATCAACTTCTTTCTCTCCGTCCAAGTAAATGACAAGGATCCGAAATATTTTAAACACCCACCATCTCAAGAAAACCTACGCAGCCAGTAGGATTTTTAAGCGTGTAATGTCATTTCAGCTCGTGCACCAAGACATGAAGTAAATCACAAACTGCTCGCGAAACTGTTTTAATTCCGAAATACAAATGACTTTGTTCGTGTGCGGATACAGAGTTAATTAACGGCAGCATTTTTTTTTTTAGCGCCTTGGAACCCTTAAAAAGGTCAAATATGAAGCTTAATCATCACGACTGCTACGCCGCACCCGTGTAAATAAGCTGGAGATGACTGGAGTTAGGATATTGGAAGAAAACGCTCCGGGCTCTAGACATCACTGCGCACGTTCTCCTCAATTTTCTACCTTATTCGTGTAATCCTGATGATATATAAAGACATTTTTCATGGCGAGAAGTGTTCTGTCTGAAGGCGGATCGTATATTCTCTGAAAGCTACAAAGTGGTCCCCAACTTCCCAAGTGGTTTCGTAATTAGACTAAAAGAAGCGTTGGATAACCATTCTAAATGGCTCTCCATTAAAGGAAAACCTACGTATGAAGGATGAGCGCGGTGAAGCACCTGTTTCCTGCGATATACTCATTATGGTGATGCTAAGCCCCGTGCTCAATCCTTCTGTCTGCAGCTTTTGCACATTTCCCCCCGCGGAGTGCTCACAGCGGGCGTTCCAGCCCCAGAGGTGGAGTGTTGTTACACAATCCTTTCCTATCCCAATTTCCAAAATCAGCCTGAAACCAAGAATTATAAACGTTAGCCTCTGTCTGACCGTCTCTACTTTCACCGTCCTCCTGTGTTCCAGCGCGTCTCGTCCCGGCTTTACCCCAGCTCCCACTTCCTCCTTAATACGATCACAGTGGAAATTATGATCTCAAAATACTGTAAAGGCAGAAAACTGCAGCCTGACCACTAGGATGTGATTTCATTAATCAAAATTGACCAATCGTGTTGTTTTTATTTCTTTGTACGGGGCCCAGGTAGTAGCCGGTGTATCTACAGGGCACAGGTTTATGTGGATATTCACTCAGAGGCAGCACTTTTAGTGACAGCAACCCGCTCGCGGCTAAACGATAGAGCTGGATGGAAGTAAAACTCCTTCACGCTAGGGTTGGGCGGTATTATATCGTGTGACGGTATAAAAGTGTCTACCGGTAGAGATTTTTCAATACCATTTATATCAGAGAAAGAGCAGATGTCTGCAGCATCTCTCTGAGTCGCTGTAATTACACCGCCTCGACACACGGGGCACTGCAGGCATTTTACCGGAGTGATAACAGTCATGGCGGAGGCGGAGAGTGAACGTCACAACGAAACGGAGGCAGCCCGGCCCACGTATGACGAAGAGGAGGAGGAACATGTGGAACTTTTTCGGATTTAGAAAATCCGACAATGAACAAAAAGTGATACTCTGATTATCTAAATTTACAAGGGGAAAAAAATACTACAATATATACCGTTACCGTGATATGAAATTACTCATACCGTGATATAAGACAGTTATACATAGTACAATGCACAGTGAGATGTATTTTTGTACCTGCAACCAGTAGTAAAAAAAGAATGTAAGTACTACAGTAAACAGTAGTAATATAAGTGTAATGTACACCAATAGAGAAATAAAATAGAAAATATAGAATTAAAAAATAAGAGATAAAAACTTAGTTTGGCGTTACCAATTTTCATATGGGGTATGCATTCATAGTGAAATAAACATGGAAACTTGATTTGGAAATCTACGTTCACCCTCTGGCTTCAGTTCAGTCACCTTAACACCTCCTGCTGTGTCATTTGCTGGCTAGCTGATCCCTCCGCCAGTCATTTACCAAATCAATCCTTTGCACGAAGTCCAACCAAGGCGCATTTCCAGGTCATATTTAGTAAAGTCCTAAAAATTCCAGCATGGCAGCTGAGACCAGACATCTGTCAAGGTGATGAAATGGTTTCCGTTTTCTCCGTAGAGCGTATTTTATTTGCCTTGCTGTCTATCTCCATGCTTCATTTCTATAAGACAATGCGCCGTGAATAAGACCTTTTTTCCCCCTAATCCAATGAAAAAAGGTGAGCTGCGATGTTTGCCTCATCCGATGACAGATGATGGCTCTAGCTGCCTCTCAGCGGTCATGGTCACCTTCAATCAGACCGGGCGTCTGACAAAGAGATGACAAAAGCATCTGTATTTGGAGGAAGAACCCTCGAAGACGGGCGCGAAGAGAAAAATGCCGACAAAGATGGAGAGACGGGGGGTGGAGAGGGCAGGGGAGGCGAGGTGAGACGTGAAAACGGAAGATGTACGACCACACGAGACTGAGAACACAATATCATACACTGCCCGGTGTCTGCACTGCAGGGGTCATACTGGGAATGAGGGCGCGTGAGCATGCAGAAGCAGGTCTGGTGAGGAGGAGGAGGAGGAGGAGATGTGAGGCACGGGGAAGAAAGGTAGGCGGAAACTTTCAACTAGGACAGACAGCTGGAATAAACAAAGATGGCGGAAACTTGCGAGAGGGATGCATTTGATGCGGCCTCTGAGCGCAAATGAAGGGAACACGAGGGGATCCAAGTGAGCGCTGAGTGGCTGGTGTGCACAGATGCCTCTAACTGGGGCTGCATGTTGCTTCATAACAGGCTGACATGGGCTAAACACAGAGAGCCGAATTGGCTCCGATACAATTTTCTTTCAAAGCAAGGTGTACACGTCTATTTGTGAGTACGCCTGCTTGCAACCGCCCACCTGCTCCAAAAATGAACACATTTTTTTGGGGGGCGCATAATGAAACTGCTCTCTTCAGCGCTCTGTGCTCTGGCTTGCAGATCTTGTGACATGTTTTAAATTACCGGAGAGAGAAAGAGTCAGGTAGAGCGAGGGAGTACACTGCAAAAAAACTGGGTTTTTTTTTTTGCAAAAATTCAACTTGTGGCTCTATATTAAGATGTATTGTCTTAAGACAAGTCCCTGTGTCTTGCTAAAATGGTATAAATTTTGTCTTATATTAAGCGTAATGAGATATTTCGACTAGAAATGAGACAAATATACTTGGTAAGATTTTGAGTTTTTGCAGTGTACAGCACGGGAGGATATTTTGTTCCGGGAGCCAGAGCATGGGAGTGCAGGTATGGAAAAAGGGTGAAGGCGTCTTCTACATGGATGTCATTTTGTGTTTTGATCAAATTTTCATCTCGCTCCCCGTACAGCCTCCGCCTGCGCCGCTTTTGAATCATTTGACAGAATCAACGCAGCTTACTGGGAGACGGGAAAACTGAATAAGTTAAAGATGCAACTGGGATCTGTGGGTGTGCAGCGAGCTCAGTCGCAAAGACGAAGCGGTGTTTGCCTTTTCGTCGGTTCAGCTCGGCTTTAAAAACAAACTCTAAACCCAAGGAATAAAAGAACGTTTTAACACTCCTACACTTGTTCAGATGCTCCACTACGCAGTTTAGTTTATTTTTTGCACTGGAGAGATATCCCGTAACGTCACATTTTTTTTTACTCTTAGCTTATTTCTTAACTTATGTTCCTAAGTAGCACGGATAAAAGAAATCTGGAGTACAAAAAAAACATCTTGAGAGCAAATGAAATCTATGAACGATTTGGTATGCGCTCTGCTACCTCTCGGCTGAGGTATAAAGTAGAGATGGGTGACAGGAAATGTCTCATCCTGCACTCTCCTGCGTGTGATCTTCACTCCAGCAGCACCCGTCTGATGATAACCTTGAAAACATCCTCATTTTGTCTTCTGAGACACTGCTGTCGAAACTCGGAAGATGCAAACCGCCCAGAGCTTTTGTTAGCTATCCTGTTGCACCAGTCAGTTTCCTGCCTGCGCTCTTCGCAAAAGATCAACAGGTACTAGACGAAGGGTCAGTAATCGGAACGCAGCAAAAAGACAAATGATCATTTTTCTCTTTCATTTTTAGATTCCTACCTGTCTAGACCTAGAAATACACTGGTTTTTGAACGGTGCTTTCACAAGATGGTCTGAGAGGGTTCCTTGCAAAAAAAAAAAGTTAAACTGTCAGCAGGCGTTTCCACGTTTTCCCGAAATACACCACTCGAGTGCAAAAACCGCCGGCCAATTATTCCTGAACATCTCCAGTGTTTCAGATTCACTTTAAAAAGTAATGCGAGCTTTCTGTGCCGGGACTTTTAAGAACATCATCTGGGCGATAACAGGCTTCGCTCTCGAAAAAAAAGCCTGAAGAACTTCTGAGAGATATTTTAAGATGCAGCCAGGAGACCGAGGGGAAAACTTGCCAGCTATTCATCGCATTGTTCATCTGAGTGGGCTACATGTGTGAAAAGCTTTGCAAAATGCCGGCACAGGTGAGCGTTTTCAAAATGGGAAAAAAAAAAAAAATCAAACCTGGAAAATGAAGCGGCAAGGTGCTCCCGCTGGTTGGTTTTTATGCAGAAAAACAAGACGAGCCTCTGCTTTCGCTCGGTTGCAACATGCCCACGTGAAGAGTAAACCAGACGAAAACTGAAGGAGAACAAGCGGCGACCTTGCGCGCACACTTTCACAAAAGGCACTCAAAATAACAGTACTGACAAAGAACTGATTACACTGAAAGCAGCTCTTTGCCAGAGCCACTGTGCACTGTCGTCCCCGGCTTCAGTTTACTAACGCTCTTTCTATTCAAACAGAATCAATTTATAAGATTATAACGATTAGTGTGTTAGTATTTGCAGCCTACCTGGTTGACTTTGGCCGGGGTGAGGACCATGTCGAGGACTCCCGACCAGCCGGCAATCACTCCCGTGGGGACCGCGTAGGCCAGAGCTATCATCAGGAACCGCAGGTTGCTAAAGAGGACAAATATATACGTTAACCATTCAAGGCTGCATTCACAAAAAAAAGCCTAACAAGACAAACCGACTGTGTGCAGATTCTCCCAGGAATCTGAATATGGATGAGTTCTTTGACCAGCAGTGTCGCTTAGATGAAGAAAAACTGTATGTTTCTAAGGCGGTTCCCTGTCTGGGTAATGAATTTGTTACTTCTCACGTAGATCTGATTAGATTTAATCTCAATGCATGGTTTGAAGCACATCATTTGGCTTGCTTTTAGCGTTAAATCTGCATTCGTTCCACATCTGCGACTTCCATTGTAATAAAAAACGCTGATATTTACTGATGTGGATCTAAAGACTCCTAAATATCAATATATATAAAAGGGATGGGATTTTTTTTTTTACATTTAATCGAGAAGGGTGGTGTTTAATAATCCATTCAATCAGAAAACATTAGCATCTAATAACCATGTGAACACCTGATCCAATCGTTTTTCTC
This sequence comes from Planiliza haematocheilus, assembly GCA_005024645.1. Classification (NCBI taxonomy): domain Eukaryota; kingdom Metazoa; phylum Chordata; class Actinopteri; order Mugiliformes; family Mugilidae; genus Planiliza; species Planiliza haematocheilus. Next base: position 48,595 of record SRSE01000706.1, read on the forward strand.
TGGTTGGAAGAAACACATTTTTTCTGTGCATGTTTGCCACACATGGGCCAAACATTGGGAGGTGTGATGAGTATCAGGGATACAGAAACAAGGAGGCTGCAGAACAATCAGTTGTTCAAACATGTGTTTGAAAAGATGGACAACGCTGGAAACTAGTGTGCAGAAAGATAGACAACCTGGGTCCATCTTCTTTTAAATGAGTGTAGTAAATTAAGTCAGGGGGGGAGAAAAACAACCCTTTTCTTCTGTTATAGTTCTGACCAATTCAAATCAGCCACAACATTAAAACCACTCACAGGAGACGTGACTTTTGGACCTGGCATTCATTCATGTGGATGTTACTTAGACATGCAGCACCCACCTTGACCAGAAGGGGGCATGGTGTGGCTGATCTGTGTATCTAACTGTATCTTTCAGTTTATTTTATTTAGTGTACACGTAAACAGTTAATCGGGTTAAAGAAATGTGATCCGTGTAAACACGACCAAACATAGCCCTTCTTGTTTAATGGTATTTGACCTCGACTATCTCAATGAAATGCTTGATCCCAAACACTTATTTTATACCTATAAAATTATAGCCACGTAAAATCACTTCAGAAAGCCCAAAATTTCCTCACGCAAACCATAAAACCATACTCTCTACTTCCGTAACACTTACCCTCCTTCACCTTAAACCAAATCTTCACCCAAAGATTGAATGATTTATGGCCTCTCAACGTGACTGAGTAAACAGGGTCTGGTCCCCACAATGTGACTTATAAAGGAACACACACAAACACACACACATACGGCTCTGGCTCCCCTCCCTGTGCCCGTCACAGCCGAAGATCTATACTTGTGTTTACTGACAGAGAGATAAGCAGCTACCTGAACACGGTGGGGAGAGCTGCCAGAATAAAGCAGAAACACATCACAGAGGGTGACACGCACCTAAAACTGAACTGACCGAAATTATTGATTTATACGATCACTCAAAAATACTCTAGCTTGGCACCGCCGAACAGTGAATTGCGGGTATTTGATGAATCACTTCTAAACTATGTCGTTGAGCTAATAAGAAATAATGACAGCAATTTGCTCCGGCTACAGTTACAATCATTTAAACACTTCTAACCACAACAATGTAACTGAACAAGTACTTGATTATTTCTTCCTCCAGCACTGAAAATCTCTTTTAACAGCAGTATTTTAACAGTCTTATATCGTTATATTTAATGAAACGTTTTTTCGGCGTATTTGACATGTTTTGTTATAATTTGCCACCGTTTCACAGCGACATCTTTATGCAGACTTTTAGTACTTCCATTGGAGCAAATTTGGGCAACTGTTCCTTAATAAAGGTCATGCTATGCTAGATTCACATCAATAATCAGTCACAAAGATGACATGATGTATGGTTACAGTTCACTTCAGGGCTGTAACTAACAATTATGTTTATTTATGTAAAACATCTAAAAATGGGCCCAGTGTGATGCGTCATACTGCTTGTTTTGTTTGTTCAATGTTCAAAAATGCAATGGTATTCAAACTGCGATGATATTCAAAAGCTTCAAATAGCCTGTTCTATCCAGAGAAGTCAAAATGAAAGAAGCCTTGGCATTTCTGAATGATAAATGACTGTGGAAATTATTGATGATTGGAGCGGTTGCCATCAGCCAGCTGATAAGCTTATCTTTTCAGCTTTAGCCAAGTGTCTTTCCAGTCTATGGCAGCTTATCAATTTATTAACAAAAATCAAACAATCTCCCAGCTGCTGGCTACAGATACTAAGCTGCTAGGTCCGATTCAAGTTGTTTGCTATCTCAGCTCGCAGTGAACTGGGGGTGAAAAGAAAAAAAACAACTCTAGCGTAATGTCTGGTCTTGTATTCCTGCCATGTACACACAAACACACACAGAGAGAGAGCGTACTTCTTTAGCGTATATGGCACGCCTCCAATCACATGAAACCCAAATACAATCACTTGGAACATGAACACCAACGCTAATCACCTTCATCCAATGAGGCGGCATGCTGATTTAAAATCAGAGCCACCTCCTCAACCCCTAGCAATGTGATTAGAATCACTGGGCGTCTGACAAACGAGGCAGGGCTGGCAGAGCAGGCAGCAGATTCATAGATTGTTCTGTGTTGCTGCTCTCCTTCTTCTTCTTTTCTTTTTTTTTTTTGTTTTGTTTTGTTTATGGGCACAGTTTAACGCTTGCATTTATTCTCCCCTACCTTTATTATCATGCAGGTAGCGTCTTGAGTGCTATCAGCCGGGGACATCTTGAGAACACTTTGGGGGCCAGCATCCCTTGTTTGAAATGCTCAACACAAAGTTCACACAAACACACTACACAGGGAACTTCTCGAGACACATAACCTGCGCGGCTAAAGCTTTGCTGCTGCAGAAATACACGCAGCCTTTCCCTTTCCTGACAGTGTCGCACTTCAGACAATGAATCACTTTTATTTGTAGAATGCTCTCACTGTACAGAAAAACAAACACGGCCCGTCTCCCCGCTGCAGACGGCCTGTCTTCTCCTAAGCAGTATGAAGCTACTTGGCCTTGGAGAGGGAGCGTACGGCGGGGCAGTCGTAAAAGCCTCTCTACTTTTCTCGCAGCACCCTTTTCATTAACCTTGCCACAACAGCAAGAAATCAATATCCGTGCACCTTTTCCTCCATTCGACGACCTTATTTAGCCAACCAAATGCACGTAAGCAGACGCTGGCTACCTTTTTCTAAGAGGAGGGACTTTTTTTTCCCCCTTCGCTTCCTGCTGCCGATGAAATATTTCCAAAGAAACCTCAAAGCTGACGGTGTCATCAGCTAAGTGCCATTTGTCCTTGGCAGACCTGGCTGGAGAGCAATGCATCAGGATGACAACTTTCAAAGCTAAAGTGAGCACGACTGGGGAGGGAGGCATCACCAGTACCCAGTGCTTTGGGCAGCTTAGTGTTACCTCAGAGGGCGATTTGAATACAATGGCGACTTTGCACCAAGGGCAGAGACAGTCAGGCCCATAATTAGACCTATGCTGTGGAAGCAGATGTGAACAGCTGGAAGCACTCATAACGCTGAACATCGTTAACCATTGCTCAGACCCTGACAGGCTAAATGGATGAACGGATACATCAATGCAGAGGGATTAGACAAACTACCTGATTAGTCACCTGGCACCTAGCGCCACATAACGTTACAAGGGTTAAATCCAATCTAACATCTTGGCTTCAGGGCAGATACCGGCCTAAACCCAAGTCCCAAGTCCAGGTATGACCATTAGGACCAACAAGTCCAGGTATGACCATTAGGACCAACGAGTCCAAGTATGACCATTAGGACCAACAAGTCCAGGTATGACCATTAGGACCAACAAGTCCAGGTATGACCATTAGGACCAACAAGTCCAGGTATGACCATCAGGACCACCAAGTCCAGGTATGACCATTAGGACCAACAAGTCCAGGTATGACCATTAGGACCAACAAGTCCAGGTATGACCATTAGGACCAACAAGTCCAGGTATGACCATTAGGACCAACGAGTCCAAGTATGACCATTAGGACCAACAAGTCCAGGTATGACCATTAGGACCACCAAGTCCAGGTATGACCATTAGGACCAACAAGTCCAGGTATGACCATTAGGACCACCAAGTCCAGGTATGACCATTAGGACCACCAAGTACAGGAATAACCATTAGGACTAACAAGTCCAGGTATGACCATTAGGACCAACAAGTCCAGGTATGACCATCAGGACCAACAAGTCCAGGTATGACCATCAGGACCACAAAGCCCAGGTATGACCATCAGGACCACAAAGCCCAGGTTTGACCATCTGAGTGATTATTTTTTGGACACGGCGAATTACCCATTTGGTTTTCGGCCTCATGACAAAACTCCCAAAAGTTAATATTTTCATTTAGAGATTGGGACTGGTAGATTTCTAAACTTCACCAGTTCATCTTCATTGGGGGGATAGACACTACAACATAAAACATGACTTAAATCACAATTAAATGGTGAATCATTTAAAATTATCCATTCATATCTTACACGTTATTTTGTTGCAGAGTTGCCCATTGCAAAACAACTTTAGCTTTTTTCAAAACCGAATATTCCCACATTCTATGAGCTCTGCTTGGTCTTCAACAAATCCTGACAGAAAGATCTGACTCCCAAGCTGTTAGAAGTTAATCACCAACTAATCAACTACTATGATGGTTATCCAAAAAGTTTTAAAAAAGGTAACTGGACTTGTAGATTTTTAGAAAATCCAGTTGCCTTTTTTGAAACTTTTTGGATTACCATAACCTGGATGACTGAGAACCTTCACAGACATACTATGATGGTTGAATGAGCAGTTAATAGTTTAGATAAGGGCCCTGTTTCTGTTGGAAAACCAAACATTTAAAAGAACTACACAACCAAACCAAATGGTTAAATGAGGCTTAAAAAGATCTCAGCTTAGCAGCAGAAAGACTGATCCTTTTCACAATACACAGATTCATATAAGAAGTTTGTGATAAAAGATATCAAATACTGGAGCTGAATTAGTCTTTCCATTATCTGGCCTATCTTCTTTTTGAGTACACACAGTCAGAAGACTCAAAAGTTACTCTTCCCGCTCCATGTCCGGTCCCTGCAGGAGAATTCTCAGGCCGGAAGCTGCTGGACCGAGATACAACATGTTTCCCAAACAGGTCATTGGAAGGCTGCCTATCGCAAGTGGAACAGAAACCCTCTCAGCTGGATGGCCTAGTTATGTTGGCTCGTCCGTGTGCGTGTGTACTTCTATCCAAAGCGACGTATTAGGTTGATATCTGCTCGGTCTCTGTCATCTATCTGAGGGAACGCTTGCAGGAATCCAGCCTTCGTGTGATGGTCAGAGGCCCGTGGAAGGCCTGGCGCTTTAGTGAAGCCATTTCTCTCCGCAGGGGACTGAGTGCGGCCAACAAAGCCAGGCCAACTCCCCGGCTGCAATCACTCGGCTTTTCTTCTCCCTACGCCAGTCCTTTTCGCCTGGCCACTGCCACGGGCCTCATTCCTTCACAGACAAGGGAAAAGGCAGCGCAGTCGATCCTCTGGCAATGCTTTCCTCATTGCCCAGAGGATACATATTGCCTCGGTGGAAAGTGTGGAGGCGTATAGGGATGTTTCATGGTTAGAATAAAGTGTGATTAAATCATTGCCGTACGCCTATCCCATGGAGGAAAAAGACAAACAACAAATGCATTCCACTGATATCCAGGACCTTGTCATAATAGACAATCTTTCTCTCTTTGTATAAACACATGCATGAGAGGTGCCGCTAGAGAATATACTTATAAGTGACCCTGATAGTCTAGATGCAGGGGATGATGTTTTCAGCGGCGACCAGCATATTATAGCATAGTAATTAATCTGGAGGGAAGGCAGGGGGTTCTTTGATAAAAACCCAAGCAGATGGTGAGTGGCAGACCCCTTCATTAAGATTCCACATCCTTCTCTGGTGTACGACTCTGTCGCTTTAGCGCTCTCTCTACAACATGAAGTGCACATCGCATAAGCAAACAAGAAATCAAACTGGACTGAGTGGATCCATAGACGCAGTTATTGGACTTTGAAGGTCCTGCAGAAATATGCTCTCGACTGCTCCCTTAGAGGCCGATGTCATTAAACATGACAGCACCTGAAACCAATTTCAAACACATGCTTTCTGCAGTATGCCAAGTGAGATGATCTGAATAACACGTTGAAAGAAGGATTTCAACAGAGGTTTCAGGCGGTATTCTTTAAGAAGACATTAAGTGTGTATAGACGTGTGTTTGATTTTTACCTAAAAAGTCTGCTGATGCTGCTCCTGTAACTCAGTCTTTGGCTCGCTGCAGCCACACTGGGAGGCATCGGTGGCCGTGATGGGAAATAGACCAGGACTGCTCCAAAAAGCAGAGCGATTGCAGCCAACTCTGCCAGAGCACAGCGAGAAAGATAAAAAGAGACATACATGTTATATTCCAAGATAAGATGGTGAGGTCAGTTTGACATTTTTAAAAAAAAGGTCACCGTGACATCGAGAAGTCTTCTGAAGACATTCTTGGGTAACGTAATGGTCTACTAGTGAGACTGCAGAACAAATACAGTGAACAACTTTAGAATGATGTCGCAATGGAGCTTTAAAAAAAAAAAACTCCATTGCGTTATAACATTATGTCTCTTTTATCACGTTTCAAGTGTAATAAAGTAGTTTTATAGGCATGCTTCTTTTTTCTTTAGAAGACCTTCAAAACTTTTCAAAATAGGTGTTTGCATTGTCCTTCAAATATGAATAACAATACTACCTGAGGTAAAACAAAAGCTGTTACCTCCATCTATTACAGCATGCTTGTTTCTCTTTTCGGTATGCTTTTAATTTTCTGAATCAGTTAAGCATAACAGTCCCAGCAAGCTATTTTTCAGAGGTTTATGAAGATTATAATTAGAGTTTTCAGCGTTTTCTACAAAATTCTTAGATCCCCTTGGCTTGATTGTATTTTCGTCCCTTGACAGGGCTGACATGATGTTGAAATGATTGCGCTATCGATCCCCCCATGCCCTCGGAGGTTCTCGCTTTCTGTCAGTACCTGCATACATAACCAGTTGGATCCTGTCTCGGATGAAGCTGTCGGAAACCGGCACCGACATCGCGGCCGGCACCTGGGTGTCATTGGGAGCCGGAACCACGAGAGGCCCCACTACAAACGACATGGCGCCCCCCAGGTAGCAGAAGAGCGAGGCCACGGCCGTCGCGGTGGCTCTCTGATCGGGGGCGAACCACGTCGTGGAGAGGTAGGGGCCGGCACTCATTATGGTCGGGCCGGCTAAACCGTTTAGGAGCTGACCTCCATGTATCAACCTGCGAAGAAACAACATGAAGAAGAAGTGTCAAGTAAAATAATAATAATAATAACTAGGCTACAGTGCATGCATTCAGGTTATCTGGGTTTGCTAAAATATTTCCTATGTGTAAATTCTCAAGTTTCTCAACATCACTTACGTTTAGTCTGTCTCTGAAAGATTGAGTCAGCACTGAGTGGGCGCTGTACAACTTCTTACAGTAAAACAGTGAAAAATGAGGCTTAATACAACTCAAGCTGGGTGGCTTGTGCATGACTGGATTGGAATTTGGTATAGTTTGCAGGAAAACCTATGTTTTCTAAAGTAAATGAACAGGAAAGTTGTAAATATATATATATATTCAATTCATGTCAGATAGTGAGACAGCCGTTTGTGTAACATGTTATATGTAGTATGTGATATAACACTGTTAATCTAACACTGTTAAACAACAATCACACTTTCAGCAGGGATGATGTTACCATTAGTGCCTTCACGCCTAGTGTCGCAAATTCGCGACAAACTGTTTCTGCTCAGACTGCAGCCGAAATAACACATGTAATACATTCAAAAAATTGCTAGGAACCTTTTGCAAGCACTAGTTTCTCGTAGGGCCGGTCAGACAGGTAAGCAAAAACACAAATAATTGATTTCCTTATATAATTGAAAAATCAATTCAGGTGTTAAGGGGTTAAGACATGAAGCAACCAACATTTATTATTGGCATCTCATGGAAGAATGACAATGTGTAATTGTCTCGGGGGGGATTAAGTAGCAACTTGCCCCGGAGAGAATCCAAGTTTCAGTCTCACTTTTGCACCTTCAGACTGAGCCGTGAGAGACAGATGTATTCTGAGATGTCCCCCGACGCCAGCAGACCCCTCAACCCCCCCGCCCCTCCCTCCCTCGCAAGAACTGTCTGACTGAGACAGCCAGCCGCTGGAGACAGCACACAGCTGATTGATTGTCTGTAAGCTCGGTGAAGACACCGTTCATTCACAGCAGCCCGAGCCGGCTCAGCAGGGAGAAAGAGGGAGGACGAAGGCAGAAAATGATAAGGGAGAGAAGGGACAATGGCAGATGTTGGTTTAATTCTGACCTTGAGTTCTGTACAGTATATTTTCTGTTATATAGTAAATCTGACAGTTAATAGCTGCTGATGATCCTCGCTGGACAAATAACTTTGCTTTTGGCGTCCATCACCGTAAAACATCAATATGAACCCACGCAAATGATAACAACACTTAAATAGGACATTTACCTGTACTAGTGCTGATGACACACGTTTTTTAACCGTTTTAATTCATTTAACACAATCAGGCCAACATAAATAAAATGCTGCGTTTCAAATTCCTTACCCGACTCCAAAACAGTCGCAAAACACAATTACGAGCGGAGCAGACAGTTTTAATAGTTTGGGGACGTTTCATTAGGTACCCAACGAAGTTCATTGCCCGGCTTTAAATTTAAAATACGTTCGGACATAAAAGCAGCTTGTTTGCTCAGTTCTCGGTGTGCTTACACCTCTCTGCCCTCTAACTCTCTCTTACTTCGCTGTCCGCTGCCTCTGGGCTGCACAGATAAATGTGTCACGGCAGAATACAAAGTGCCGCGGTCGGTGACGGACTGATTGGAGAATAACTTGTTCGCCCTGTATCTCCTTCCCACATCTCAGACCTGCTAACATCCCAGCCTACACACCAGCACACCTCCTAAAACAGTCGGCGGCTCCTACTTTTTAATCATCCCACTCCTTTCTTTCTAAGTTCTTTCTAAGTGTTTCGGTCTTTACTGCTAACTGAGAAGCATAACTTTTTGACATTTCTGTGTGGCACATAAACACCCTGGTTATTTGCCTGCCCTGTATATATGATTCTAGCATTATCCGCGTTGGCGCCGTATGTCTTTTAACTCCTCTACGTGCAGCCTCGGTGAGTTAGCTCAGCAGAATGGATGAACCCAGAGTCAGGGCATTTACCACTCTGCTATTTTCTTCCCTATCTTGTTATGTGTGACAGGAGATGACAGCAACAAGGGATAAAATCTATCCTCCACATTATCAGTGTCACGCTGTCATTTTCACTTTAGCATGCAGGACATCATTACATCATGTGTCATTATATATATATATATATATATATATATATATATATATATATATATATATATATATATATATATATATATATATATATATATATATACAGTATATACATATACATATATATATATATACATATATATATATATTACTGGCTTAGCACTCTATGATTTAGATGATGTGGTGCACCTGGGCACATGGATGTTTGCCTCCGCCAACCGGTCGAGTTGCCCATGTCTGGTTATGATATTAACAGTAAACACTTAACAGGAGAGTTTAGTCTTGGCCTTTGATATTGATCTTGACCCTTTACTGAATCAGTTCATTCATTGTGTGTGAGTAAACATTTTGCGCCGCATCTGAAGAAACTCACCCAAGGTGTTCCTGAGATATTGCATTCACACGTACGGCCCTGGCGTACATATGTAAGGACGGGCAGACAACCTGAAAATGGCTGTCGCTGCCGCAGAGGCATACGAAGTAGTTAGAGCTGTTAAGACACCTGGCTAATGTGTTTGCATGCTGCTGTTTATCAGTCTCAGACATGGTAACCCAGGTAGAGCAGCAGTTATCTTAGAGTGCTGTATTTTTGCACCGTATGTAATTACTGTTGTTTTCACCTAAGGCAGTGGTTCCCAAAGTGGGGGCCGCGACCCCTATGGGGGGGGGGCGCAGAGCCATTGCAGGGGAGGTCACAGGACGCAGATGAAATTAGAGGGTGACAATTTTTTGGGACTCCCAGTTTCACCGTTACACTGAACATATAACATAACGAATACACAGTGAAGTTTAGTTTTATTTGTTCACAAAAGTTTGAGGTTTGCATTAATTACAATGTGTGAAATAAAAACATTTGGGGGGGGGGATTAAAGCATTGAAAAATGGTTTTCTTGGAATTATTAGTAGTATTATTCGTTCATCCATTTATCTTCTATACCCACTTAGTCCTGTTAAAGGTCGGGGGGTCTGCTGGAGCCTATCCCAGCTGTCATTGGGCGAGAGACAGGGGTACACCCTGGACAGGTCGCCAGTCCATCGCAGGACTAACACAGATTGACAGACAACCATTCACACTCACACCTACAGTCAATTTAGAATCAATGAACCTACCCAGCATGTCTTTGGACGGTGGGAGGAAGCTGGAGAACCTGGAGAGAACCCACGCAGACACAGGGAGAACATGCAAACTCCACACAGAAAGACCAGCCAGCCCATGGATTCAAACTAGTGACCTTCTTTAGTAGTAGTATTATTATTTTTAATAGCACTGAAAGCATCAGTGAATGACAGGTTTTATGTTTGTCCTTCAAACTAGGTCATGCCCAGCAGCGCTGCATAGTTCACATCGAAACTGACCAGAAAGCAAACTGAACACTAAAAATATTTTCAATCTCATCTCTCTATTATAACAAAGTGTGTAGAAAAGCCATTATGATACCTTTTCTATCTGGACTCAGCCGTAGCCCTCATAAAGCTGCTTTTGCTCTGTTTACTGTTTACGATGCAGTTGACAGACATGGTGTTTGGGGTTTTTTTGGCTGTAGCACGGAGCCTCGAGTGCCGAATTGAAACGGAGTGGAAACCACGCAGAAATCATCATAAACCGGCCAAGTGCCAGTCGGCTTTTTGGAGCGCACCCTGTGACTACAGACTTGTTTAGGCCTGGGAAGGGTCCAGACAGTAGACTGTTCCACCTGCCGTACTATATCCTCTCATTAGACACGGATAGTATTTGAAACCCAATCAGTTTGTCCAAATGCTGAAAATTAAGGCGACAAAGCATCGTTTAAAGGGACATATGTGATGAAGAATCACCTCGTGTTAATGCTGGATATCGTTTGAATCTTTTTAAACCAGCGTCAGAACCAAAACAAATCCTTTTTTTTTTTCACATCTTCTGAATATAACACAAAGAAAAACAGCTAAACTGGAATTTAGTGAAAGAACTGCTGGTTGAATTGTATTAGAATAAAAGAACAAAACTAATCATCTGAACAAGTGATGACAGATCTCGGCAGCTCGCTGCTTCTGAAACTTTAGTTCTCAAAGTTCGGTCAGTACCTGGCCTTACTGTCTATTAGATCAGAAGATAGATGTGACTAAAAAAAACCTGCCTTTAATATGACAGGTGATGAGGACAGATGGTGAAAGACATAAGGATGAGCGGTCACTTAAAGCTGCTCAGCGGCGGGTGAAGGAAAGAAAGCGAACCGAGCGGCGTTTTCAACCGGAGTTGATTAATCACTATTGATGAGTCCTGTCTGACTGAATCTGACTGAAAATGGGACAAAGAGGCCGGCGCTAGGGAGAAATAATCCGCCCGGGGCTGACAGACCAAATTCTGCCATCACAAAAAAAAAAAAAAAGGGCCAAGGCAATTCAAAAAATGGCACCACAGCAATCGTCAGAGTAATACGACAGCCTGCTGCGGGACCCACAATGCGTTCTGATGGCCAATCAGACGGCGACAGAGCGAGCCTGAAACCGAACTGACAGACGCTTACTAATCACACAGCTGCTCTGTATTTAAATACACAAGAGAGACGATCAAAGGGAGGGATTGGAGCGGCGAGAGAGAGCGGAGCGTGAGAACACAAGAGGATGACGTCTTTGATTCGAGAGCGGACCTAATCACTGCGAGGTCTAATCAGCGACCACGGCTGAAACAGTACCTTGCTCTCCTCGCCTTAACTTCCCTGAACTAACACATTCTTTTTCAAAGAAATGTTTTGTTTTTTTTTAAACAAAGAAGATCATGTTTTTTTTGTTTTTTTAAAAAAAGGGAGGAAATGCTGCTGTTCACACGATCTCAGCTCCCTTTGATTTCCTTAAAACGGACACAAAACAAAGAAGCAGTTTACTTCCTCTATCACAAAAGAAGTTATCGCTTCTTGAAACATGAAACGGCACAAGGAACAAACGCACATCTGCAGGGGGTTTGTCGGGGGTCGTCAGTGTTTCTATACCTGGATAAGTGTCGCCACTTGTCCCCTGATCAGTGGAGCGGGAAAACTCATTACTCTGTGTTAGATCGTACTTTCAAACATTCAAACTTCAGCCAGACTAAACTAGATTGTTAAGATCCCTTCCTTCCTCACGTCGTCATTAGAGCCTAGACAGGAGACACACTCAGCATCAACACATAAGTAAACAAAGCACCTCCAGTCCTGTTAAAGCATTATCCTCACTACCACTGCAAGGCAAAGAGTGACATCTGCTGGCCATCCGCGTAGCTACACCGTCCTCAGAGCTTGAACTTCTCTGTGATAATCCAGTATGTCATTCAATAAAACGCGCGCTTCCAGAGCCGCGACCTGCCGCATTTAATATGCAAATTAAACCGATCTGCGCCGCGCTAACATTTGCTTTGAGATCCCCGTAATCTTTCGCCACACAATCACATTTTACGCTTTGAGCGCCGGATCTGAAGAATGTAAGGTCACGGGTGCGGAGGGTCACGTTTCATCCTGCGGCAGGAATAGGACGGCAGACAGGGCTGACCCTTGAAAGATGAGATGTGATTTTCAGTTTGTGCTCGGCAGACAAGAAAGAAATGACATGTCCAGTAATAAGGCTACATCCAGGTGAGGTGACGCTTAAAGATTGCTGGAGTTATTGGGTTTGGGACTGAACTGACACTCCAGAGATGTTGTACGTTAAAGTGAAACTACTGTTTTTTACAACCTGGACCTTATTTCTGGCATAAAATACATTTACTTATATAACTTTGGTGTTATTTGGAGTTGTTTATCAGATATTTAGATCTGCGTATATCCATATAGTGGAAGTGAATGGGGCACCGAAAAGTAGCCGGGAAAGTCGTTCATTTCACCAATATTTTGTTACGATACGCTAGTGCTATTCCCCGTAGTAGTTCCCCTTTAAAGCTATGAACAAAAGAGAGAAAAACAGGAAGAGGTGACTTGTGTCTTTGCTGTCCTCTTTCTATTTGATTCCATTTCCTCTTAACAGTAAAATCCATTAGCATTAGCCTAGCTTTTAACTGCCTACTAGCCTCTTAGAAAACAGGGGGCAGTTGTTGAGGTGAGATCAAGTCAAAGTAATTTCGTCCAAATATCACAAGACTAGTACCTACAGGCTCCCACTGAAATCTTGACACGGCTTACGCCAACATCAAGGCTCTGCAGGCTGTTATTAAAAATCTGACACATCAAGATTAGCTTTCTCGTCGTGGGGTAAAATTTACTTAACCTGTGAAATGAGTTTGGTAATACAGTTGGAGGTGTGTTAAATCGAAAAAGCCTTTTTTAATTAGAGTTCGAAATTTAAAAATAAGGACGACACCGACCTTTATCAGGCAGGGGACAGCTAGAGAATACGGGGGAACTGTAAGGAAGGATATCTAGGCCGCTGTTGTGCTGAATTAAGATCATTCACATCCACCAACATTTTGGAAGATCAGTATGTCTAGAATCACCGTCAACAAGTTGTTATATCGCTGTCCAAACTCAAATACTCGAATACTCAAATACTCAAATTTCTTAAAAAACACAATGACATTCCATTAAAGTTGAGTTTTGACTATCGGGATATAAAACGACACCACATCAAATCTTTATCCAATTAGAAACACGTCTGAATTGCTGAGTTAAAGCCAAAAATATGTTTCATGAGGTTATAGCGTCCTTGACATTTGACAGCCAAATTCTAAACAGTTAATCGTTCTGTTTCGAGTGACCTTTTGTGCCAAATTTTAAAAGAATTCCCTCAATGCATTTCTGATATATCACACTGACAAGAATTGGATGGGTGCGAGGCAACAGTGACCTTTAACAACCTAAATCTAATCAGTTCATCCTCATCCAAACTCAAAGTTGGTGCCAAATTTCACAAAATTCCCTCAAGGTGTTCCTGAGATATTACAAGAACGTTCACAAGAACGATACCGACATGAACAACCGTCAATACAAGACGTCTTTCCACACTGCTAGTGCCGACACACAAAAACAAAAGCCTGCTCTTTTAGGCCTCGTCCACACGTACCAAAACGATCTTTTCCCCCTCCGTTTTTCCTGGCATCTACGTCCACACGGATCCGTCTCAACATGACTCAAAACGCTACTTCATACTCCAGGCCTATGGGTGGAGCTGTTCCCGTTTCAGAAATTCACCAAAAACGAAGCGGAAGAGGCGGAGCATGTGCGTAAAGTTTGAGCGCTGTTTACAAATCGGCTTTAGAAGAAACCAAACTCAAGGAGAAATTATATTTAGCCCTAGTAACCATAATAGGCTCAATATCTTCTCCAGCAGGAACACGAGCATGTAGTCCACCATTGTTGGTGATGTTGTTAGGAGACGTCTTGCGGGATATAAGAGGTGGAAGGCTAAGCTAGAGGGGTGTGGCGATGGTGGCAATGACATCATCGAAACACGTTTTACAGGATTCGTGTGGACGATCAGCCAAAACGGTGCAAAACATCTGCATTAAACCAAAAAGCGTCTCCGTGTGGACAGGCCCTTAGGAAATCACTCGGAAAGATTAAACATTTGAACAGGTGGACAAAAGTAGTTTGGCCATCGTGGTTGTAGGATTATGGTTTTGATTTAACAATAAAACTAAAACTTCAAATGGATCTTGGATCTTGTATCTTCAAACCTCCTTAGTTAACCCAAAACAATCAATTTGATAATCGCGGAGATGGAAAAATATCGGAAATACCAAAGCGGAAACAGGCTACTACCAAATGGACCAATCACAGCTCTTGCGCTCTGCGTCACGTAGTTCCATTTCCTGGGGAAGTCCACATCAGCTACAGCACTAGGCTCTGCGTAGGTGTCTGGGTTGTCACCGTAGCCTTTGCATCAACTTAACGCAGAAGTCGAAACTACCTAGAAGGGTAAATCATTATATAACATTATCACCTGGACTTACCCCTTAGAAATCAGCTTAGGATTAATTCCAGACACATTTTTACAGCTGAAAATTGAACTAATCAGTGTTGCCTGGTAGATAATTTATGTAACGAATGAATGATGCTCTCTCCAGGTTCTCCAGCTTCCTCCCACCATCCAAAGACGTGCTTGTTAGGTTAATTGGTGGTTCTAAATTGGCCGTAGGCGTGAGTGTGATTGGTTGTCCGTGTCTCTGTGTTAGCCCTGTGATAGACTGGAGACCTGTCCAGGGTGTACCCCAGCTCTCGTCCAATGGCAGCTGGGACAGGCTTCCAAAGACCAATATAGGCTCCATACTGTGTTTACTATGCTGTACAGCACTTTGGAGATTTAGGCCATTTTCACTTGATCAAAGCAAAGACACAGCCATTAGGCAATTCTGTTTCTTGCTTAAATATGGATTTCCTTTCAAAGAGCTCCTTTGGTCAGTTATTTCTGTTTTTACTGAAATAATTGGCCCCTAAATGGGAACATTCCTGTTTTATGTGGTCTGAACAGCTATTATGTAACACACATAAGGTCAGCGGCCTCAGATGAGAAGCCGTCACATGTACCAAGCGTGTTTAGTGTACGCGTTAGTATGAGCATGCAGACGTGGACTCGTGAAGAAGTACACGTCTTATGAACGTATTCTGAAGACAGATGTATTAATAAATGCTATGAAAGTACATAAACACTGAATGAAACAACCGTGAAGGGAGGGAAAACGCCCGGAGTGCGAAACGATTATATCGCTTCTTCTTTCTAACCTAAATTAAGACGAACTCTCTGTTTTACTTAGATTTGCCCCATATCACTATAATATAAGCTATCCACTCCACTAATGGTTTTCTTACTGCAGCCTCATGAGACACCCGGAAAGAGACGGAGAAAGAAAATTGATTTATCCGCTCTCTGAAAGCCAAAATTATTTTTAAAAATCCCCAACTCCGTGGAGTGAAAGTGATACGTGACTCATTCTGTGGAAACACAATTTCCTCTATGCAGTGATATTTTATGATATACTACCTCATTGTGGAGCCCAACAGGAATCATTAGCCAGATTACCACTCAGAAATATTCAATGAAATTACATTTTTTAAAAGGCACATTATAATTGAAGTGACCTTTTCTGAGCTCTTGCACTTTGAAAAAGAGAAGTAAAACCCAGAATGGAATAGAGAATAATGGGTTTTTTTTCTTCTTCAGTGTTTTCCGGTGGTGGCCCGTCAAAGCGCTGTCTGATAAGGGAGGAGGCCTGGCAGCGAGGACGCTAAGAGAAGTAAAGGAACCACACTTAATATTGAGCGGTCTTTCAGAATCCTGATCTTGGAGCCAAAAGCTTTCCAACTGTCCAGTTACAAGTCTCTACACTGAAAAAAAAGAAATGGGATGTCTGCTCAAAATAAATACTGCAGAACACCTTTGGAGGTCATATAAGTAGCTACGACAGTATGCTGTATTGATGTCCATACTGTTGCTCAACCATGGTAGACACTATCGGTTGAGAGATTCATGATCTAAAAGAGATGTTGACCTTTTATAAACATTCAACTGTTCCTTTATCCAACCCTACCGTATCATTTTTTGTGTGTGGGTGGATCGTCAACACTTTGGCATTGCTTTAAAAATATTGGTTTGGTTTTATGGCCAACAACACTACAATTAACTAATTAACAAGCATGCTAGCATGCATCCTAGTAATCCAAGCCAAGGCATTGGCTAAAATCATAGGTGTTTACACCTATCAGGCATAAAATTATGACCACATTCCTAATATTATGCCTCTAAAACAGTTATGACTCTTTAGAGAATGGACATAGGCCTTCTGAGGGTGTCCTGTGGTGTCTGGCAACACAATGTTGTTAGTGGGGGGGCTTTGAGGGCAGGGGCCTCTGTGGATCATCCAACAGATACTTGATCAGTTTGGGATCTAGTGAATTTGGAGGCCAGGTCAACACCTTGTGATGTTCTTCATGTTTTTTTGAGTTGTTCCTAAAGTGTTTTTGTGGCTGCATACTGCTGGGGATGTCTGCTGCCATCATGGAGTGTCATTGCTATGGGGTGGGGGTGCCTGGTCTGGTCTAGGTGGGTGCTACATGTCTAAGTGACATCCACATGAAGTTTCCCAGCAGAACACTGAAATGTTGCAAGATGATGAATGCAATTTACTTCTCCTGTCAGTTGTCATAATGTTATGCCTGATCAGGGTATGTTAGACCTGTCATCAGAAGCGATTAGCAATTTTTTTTTCCGACCTGTTTCAATCTGTGTCAATTGATCTGTCTAAACTTTTTTGTGTGTAAAACATCAAATTATGGTAAAACTATTTATTGTGTATGGGGTAACACGTTCAAATTCTGTATTTTATCTAGTTTTAATTGTACAAAACCCAAATACAGACAGCTTAGTATCAAATAAACAACAACAAAAGAAAAATTGAAACCAAAAGTAAATGTATGTGGTTCATTGAAAACTATTTGTACCAAAACGCTGCTGGTAAACGTCCTTGGCATGAGTAATTTCCTAATGAACTAATCATGTCATACATAACAAATTATGGCAATCTCATCAGATGAGAGATCCTGGCCCCAAACTGGCTGTGGCAGTCAGTTAGAAAAGTTTGCCTAATAAATAAAGTTATGGAGAAAATGCTAGGCTTATGACTGCTGGTCATAAGGGGTCATGCGTCTCTTTCCGCGTCCTTTCTGAAACCTTCCAAAGAATCCCTATCAAACATTTCCCACGGGGCCATCTGTTTCCACACTGTTTACAGAGAGGAGTCTTACCATCGCCTGAGAGGCTGTTGTGTCAGTGGGATGCTTCGTAGTGCTGATCCTAGCAGCATGAACAACGTGGAGAGGAGGAGGGACGCCCGCAAGCCTGCAACACACAAGATGCGGTCACACAAGTGGAGAAAGAACAAGTGAAAAGCTGGCGAATAGATAACGGCACAGATGGCGCGAAGATGGCTGATGTCACCTTCCCACATTTACAATCAAAGACCCTTTTATTGTTGCTGCTTTCATTCTGAATTAATCTGTTGTTTTGAAGGTAAAAAAATCCATAGCAATTAACCAGAGCTTCAGGAGAAGAATTTAAATGACTATATATAGATAAATAATCAGTCTGTAATGATTCACATGATCACAATTCACAATTTGGTATTTTCTGCACAATAAATCTTCTGTAACGGTGGGAAGAAGCTGGAGTACGTGGAGAGAACCCACGCAGACACAGGGAGAACATGCAAACTACACACAGAAAGGAACCAGTCGAACCCGGGACCTTCTTGCTGTGAGGCATCAGTGCTAACCAACTCACAGCCACTGTGCCGCCCTGCACTATAAATCATTTAAACTCATTTATTATTAGTCTATAATTCTCTGCCTACTGACTACAGTTGTCACGATACCAAAATGAGTAACCACCGAACAAATTATCACGGTTCCAGATGCTTCTGTCGTGGTGAGTGCGCTGTCTCGTGTTGGTGACTATAAGCCGTGTGCACGTCTGGGCAAGACAGAACTTTAGCTCGTTGCTCATTTAGCTCAAATCCCCAGAAGTCACCAGTAACAGGCCAATCATTCAGCAGCTGTGTAGTTCAGTTGCAGTAGTTGAGATGCGGTTTGTTTACACGGGAGTAGCATGCAGTGAGAAGCCGGGAGGAGAGTAGAGGCGGCCGCTATGTAGCGGAAACTGGCACCGGTAGTATAGTAACCCACGGTAGTACTGTCAAGGAGAATTTCTATTCACTAATGCAGCCTGCAGTCCTGTAATAAATCTTTCATGTTGTTTTTTTTGTAGATGTACAGTAGCCAGAGGTTAAGTATTATATTTTACAGAGTGGTGCTTTGTTTGTTTTACCCACGACAATGTCTCACTGATTGGTACAGTACATTAAATGTGCTTTCACGGCTCCACACAATGCAGCTCCTAAACGTTGTCACATCAACAGCTTCCACACAAACTGAACATCATAACTTTGATGAATGATTTCCTGCAAGGCTGTTTCATCAGATTGCGTTAGGTTAAAGCCTGCCGTCCCTTAAATAAATAAAGACAACAGGAACCCTAAAGTATGCTGCTTAATATGTCCTGTGTGACAGCAATAGTGCGGACAAAGCGTTTTTCTGTCAACTTGGAAGCCTCTCTTCTCAAGTTTCACCCACATGACAACCATTTAGTGAAACAGGAAATTCTCTCCACTTCCCCGTTCTTTTGTGCCCATGTGAATTTGTTTGTTTTCTAGAGAAATTACAATAACTACTATGTAGGGCAACATCAATATATTAACATCAGTCACAATAGCGTACTTAACCCACATCTTATGGGAAATACAGGTTATCAAATACTGACACATGTCGCTACCGGCAACAAGCACCAGCGGAGACTTATCACCGGAGTCCTCTGTGAATGTTAGCTGTCACATACCAACTTACAGCTTTGTAAATCATGCTTATTTGAATTGGAGATAAAGCTATAACAGCCAGCATTTATGGACAGTAACACGATTATGAACAGCAGAGAGCCGTTTGTGCTGCTCTAGTGAGTTCACAGATGCCTTTGTACTTTTGGCCGGCAAGTATTAAACCTGTAGTAATTAATCAAATCACTAGAGAGCAAAAAAAAAAAAGATCTGAACAATAATTGTGATATTTGATGAATAGCTTCAGTCAAAAGCTAATTATTAAAACAATAATGAGCTGCAGCAAACATCCAAGTGCAGACATCTGCCTGATCTGTGGGGAGCTGCGACATGAATTCGCCGTTGTTTTCTCACAACTGAAGACGAAACCATTAGCCACGACACGAGCTGCAGATTAATCAGTAGATGCTGTCATGATTAGAACCGAGGCCTGTCTAAATGCTCTCCAGCATCTTCCGCAGCGGCGAAGGCGTAAAGAGAAGCACGCTTCCGCCCGCCGGTTCGATTGGCAGGTACACCTGGGGGGGGGGGGGGGGGGGGGGGGCAAATGAGTTGCGTCTGGCCCTCCCTACTTCACCGGCGCTTGGGTACGCTTCAGCGAAGCACGAATACATCCAAACCCTTCCAGCAGTGACGACCTAGCTGTGCTGCTTTCATGCCGCAATGAATACGTGTATGACTGTGCAAAGGGGTGTTGATCAGACCTGAAATAACTGGACAATTAATCTGGAAGCAGACGACAATTTTGGTATTTAATTATGTGTCATTAATTGAGAGAACAAATCTAACTTGTGCTGGTTTCTGCATTTACTGTCTGACAATTTAATTCATTATGTAAATACCTTAAAATTTTTGGTTGTTAGCTGGACAAGAAAATGTAATAAAAGCCTTTAAATATATATATTTTTTTAAACTACAAAGAGCATTAAATAATAAATTTGCAACCTGAGCCTGTAAAGCAGTAAGAGTTGCTTTACAAACACCACCAGTGTATTCAATTAAGCCCTAAGCAGTGGCGTCGTATCGTAGCAGTTTTTCTGCAAAGATGGATCATATGAACTTTCTATAGTGGATGTGGGAGCAGCGTTTCCACAGTTCTGCATTTATGTCAGGTGACTAAAAGTAACCTATATTTCAGAAAAACCCTGTAGACAAGCTGCTGTGAGAAGGACCTACAAGATTTACAACCGCACACTTAAATGGGCGGATAAGCTCCGTGACACATTGTGCAGCTTCAGGATATCGTATACTTTATGTATGTCATTCACTGAGCACGTTATGTAATCTTGCTGCTTTGTGACAGCATGCCGTATAACTTGATTTCAACAGAATACTGTTAGGCAGCTACTGCGCTGATCTTCATCGACAGGTTTCTGCCTCTGAGGAGGAGGAGCTCCCAGGTGGAAACCAAGCATTTTCCCCTAAGACAAGCTGGAGCAGTGCCATTGTGCGAATGCGTGCATAGGTCTTTGTTTGTGTACTATACTTAGAGACAGCCTGTTGCAACCTCTTGCAGTCACACAAGTTTTTAAGCGAGGTCAAACCAAAGCTCAACGCAGTTTACGAACGCTCAACGTGTTGCCCGAGCTTGACAGACACAGACGTAGCTGCAAACTGGGTGTAAAGTTGAGCATTCATTTGACTCATGATGCGGTGCCTCATGATTAACGTGGGCAGAGAAAACACCCGGTGAATCAGGGTCACGAGATGAGTTATGCAATAGTTTGGCAAGATTTTACACGTGCTCTGAGATTCATCTGCCGGGTTGGTTTCTATGATGATGCTACTGTTTGTGTCAAGTAGTTTGTGTTCAGTCAGGTGACGCAGGGGGAACTGGTTAGGCGAAGCGTACTCGACTCAGCAGACGAGAGGTCGGTACTCCTCGCCTCAAGAGCATTTTAAAGCGCTCCGTTGTTTTTCGAATCTGAGGATCTGAAAGTCATTCAAAACTTGCTTACTCTATGTCAGCACTTTTTAGAGCCGCAAAGCTGCTTTCACAAACTATTACTGACCGAGGTGGTGACGGTTTAGGAAGGGGGCGGGGGGTAGGGGTAACTACAGGAGCAGAGTGAAAGAGGACAGTGGTACGCAGGGTGAGTTTTAAAAAAAAAAAACACATAAAAAAGAAAAAGAACAGTTAAATGTTCTAATTCAGGCGTCTTCAGTGTTTTCTAGGCCAAGGACCCTCAAACTGATGGAGAGAAGAAGCAGAGACCCCCTACTTATGTATACATGTGTTTAAAGAAATTTAAATTGGTGACAAAAATTGCCAGAAGGAATAAAAAAAAATGTCTAATCAACCAAAACTTTTACGGCCCCCCTGCAGTACCTCCGCGGACTCCCTAGGGGTCGCAGACCCCCTGTTTGAAGACCTCAGTTCAAGTTTATGATTAACATGAGTTATCGTGCTGTTTCTTAAATATGAGAATATATTATTGATATCAACCTCATACCTTTATAACGGAATATAGTTGGCTTATAAGAAACTTTTTATAGGTCTTAGTTATATAATTGACAAGCATACACATATCAAGGTTTAGCATTCACTCAGACTTAAATGTCATAAGCACACTAATACACTAACTAGCCAAAACAATTTATCGAGCTGTTAAACTTGAATTAGACAAAAAAAGAGTTTCTAATATTTAGCCCAGACTTCTGACTAAAAAATAAGGTTGTAAAAATATTAAAAATGTGTAAGTACAACACAATACAATTCAGGCTACAGGAAAAACTCAATTATCTTGTTGTTTTTAACAAATGCTGAATACCACAACCACAATGAAACTAAAACTTAGAACAGGAGTGTACCTAATATATTGGCAATGAGTGTACATCAGTCTTTTTCTTATGAGGATTCAGCAGCAATACTGGTTATAGTTGGTTTAGTGACATTTTAAATTAATAATATTCTGAATTTAACTACAATCTGATCTCGATCAGCTGCCACATGTGTTTAAAGTGACCCTCAACATCGTGTAAGCACATTTTGTAACAGGAAAAATACCTGTAATTTCTAATCAAGCCACAGACTTTGTAACACAGGACATTACTAGCTAATCTTACTGTGTGTAGATACCACTATTGAGTTAAGCTAACGGCTAAACATCAAGAGGGCAATAGGTTACGTGGTGGCAGAGTGGTCAAACGCCAGAACATCAACACAGGACACCGTGTACCAGATTAGAAACAACTCACCTTTTTTATCCATTAACCACATAAACAACAGCCAGGGTACGAAACCCACCGGGCCCCACAGCACCAGCATCGCGATGTCGGACTTGGTGAAGCCGTAAGCCCGGACCGCCGAGTTCTGGATGGGGCCCCAGAAGTTCCACACCATCCCCTGCATTAGAGCCAGCAGGGAGAACAGGGTCAGAACCACCCATCTCCTCCCGTACACTCTGCTGTTTACAGGCGGACTGTTGGTTTGCGGATGAGAAGGGGCAAGAAGCGGCTCCCGTTCGTCTTCGGTGCTCGAACCGGCACCCATGGCGGCTGTCCGTTCTGTCGCGTCAGTTTAAACAAGTCCCGTCGTTAACGGTTTAGTGCGGCAGGGGGAAAAATCGACGCTTCGGCTCCTGTCGACCTCACAAAACAATAACAGCCGATAGCTTCTTGTTTCTATTACTCAGCTTTTACTGCGCATGTGCGAGCGGAAGTGGTTTAGAATGTGGGGAAACCGCGCGTCAGTGAGTTGCCATTTTGGCTCGAAGGGTGCATTACCGCGAGCGGGGTAGACGCGGCGCGGGCAGAGCCAAAATGGAGCAGTTTCACAGCGAGGTGTTCCTGACGCAAATTGAAGACGTACGGCGTCATGTGAGGTTTGTTTACTTCCGCCACGGACCTCGTCTACACGTGTAGTGAACGGTGAGTCCTGTTGTTTTTCAGCCCCCCCCCTTCTCCCACACTTTTCCGTGAAATTAGCTTGACGTTTGCTTTCCTGGGATGGTTTGACAGCGGAGTGGAAGCTAAGAAAGAGTTTATAAGAGCCTCGGTGACAGCGTTGCGTCATGGTTTGCTAAATTAAACACAGACCTGAGAGGAAATGATTTGGAGTCTTTTTCTGAGTTGTTTTGTGGACATGAATTACACTTTACAATCACAAACATACTGTGATTTGACTTTACTTGGCTCAGTCTGTTAGGAAATAGAAAGATATTCCTATCAGCAAGTACAATCCGGGAATTTGATCGATGTGGGGCCTTTAGTGATACCCCTAAGGATTGGGTGCCGGGTTAGATAATGCTTATTACATTGCAGAGACAGCTGATTAGGTTATATACATCAGAAGATGGAAGCTTGTGATCACTGATAAGATTGGGTGCAGGTTAATGTAAGAGGAAACTACTGTTACCCAACACTGACCTTGATATATAAGGGGTCAAAAACCAGATACCACAAGCTAGCTAATACTTATTATTTAACATTATCAATCGGAATTATCCCTTAAACATCTGACTAAGATGGATTTCAGGTCATTTTTTTACAGCTGAACATTGAAATAATCTCTAAAGCCTGGTTGATCAATCACGTGTTGGATGAATGATGCATATATTTGTTAAGCATGCATGTACTGTAGTTACTTATTGACGTATTAATATTGGATTTTAATGTCAGGATGTTTTGTCTGATGACTTTTGCGTCAATTATAAATCCACTCTACATGACCAGTTTCACCTCAGTGATACAGATCCAGTGGATTAAGTGGAACACACACAGACAAGAATAAAATGCTCTAACAGTGACAAGGAAGACCAGCTGTCGAAATATAAATCAGATTGAAAATGAAGGAATAGCCTTCACAAAGCCCTGACCTTAACCCCGTCCAGCATCTCTGATCGGTGACCAATGTCAATAATGCTCTTGCAATATATATGTTTAATGTCTCTGCTCTTGCGGGAGGGCGTTAAAGGAGCATATTGGGTTTTAAAGTAATTTTAAAAAGTGACCTCCAGAGAATTACATTGACTTAATGTACCTGAATCTGTCGAGTAGATGAGCATGCGCCTTAAGTGATGTTAAATTCGCTCCCTCAATTTCGATTCCCCTCGAAAGATGCCAGTGTAGGCAGGCAGGTTTATAGTTCAGTTTGTAATAGTGTACTTGCAAGTAAGGAAGCTTCAGGTTCCTCTTCTCCCCCGACTCTCCTCAGGATGAGTCATAGCACTTTTACTGAAAGCACAGCTGAGAGTTTTTTATGTAAGGCTGTTTGTAACAGAGCGCCAGTAGAGCAACACATTCAGTGAAGATGCATAAACAGCATTTATGTTTTTTTCAGTCTGCATCAAAAGCTAAAAAGTCTCATTCTCCTTTATCTCGCAGAAGATAACGCACGTCTCAGCTAGCAGGCTCCCATATAATCTCTGTGAACGACTGCTAATGTCACACCGCGATTCAATAGCGCCTCTTAATCAGCTAATCTCTATTTTCATCCTGTTTTGCAGCCCACTCTGTGGCTCAGCGTGTACCACCGAATATGGCCGCCTCCTCCCCCATTAAACCCTTCAGCCCAGAGGAGACTCGGAGGATTCTGCATCATTTGCAGCAGCCTGCAGTCTTCCTGAACATGACCCGTGGCTGGCCCGCTCTCCAGTGGACGGCGGAGCATCTGTCTGGCTGCCTTGGCGACAGGCTCGTCCGGTTCCGACTCGGGAGAAAAGAGGCGAAGAACGGTGAGAGGAGGAGATTAGTTCTGACAGAGCAGCGCTGCAATCATTTCTTCGTAATTAATCACCTGGATCCAACGTGCACAGTGAAACCAGGCGTGACGTGACACAATTCAGGCTTCAAACCAAGCTGGGAGACTCAATCACTGAGTGATAGATAGGCGGATAACAATAGGACACAGTGCATACATTAGAAGAGTGTTAGAGTTCTGCATGAGTTCAATATGAAACATGATTCAAAGATAGTTTTCTCTATGAAGCTTATACAGTTTTTGTAATATTCATTCATTAAACAAGAATAATAAGAAAAAATATTCCTCAAAGGAAACATCACAGCAGAAAAATGAACGATGTTTGGGTGAAGGCGTGTTTAACATCTTCTAAAATCCCAAAGTTTATTTAATTCAGTACAAACGACATCGCCCAATATCTAAATGGCATCTCATGCTCAAGATTTTGAGCTTTTTCCTCCAAAATCAGTGGATATCTAGTTTCCTATTGGAAGCTGTATCCATGGAAGCGTTAAGGATGCAAAATGTTTCCCGTAATAAACATGAATAGCCGCTGATTTCTTTAAACAAGCAATTTACTCACCTCAAAGACAGTAATTCCAAAATTGCCTGCCTTCAACACCCTGATTGGCAACGCGACCTATTTCAATTCAGAAATTCCAGCGTAATTGTTGATCTATCCGTTCCACGTGACTTTATTTCTGTTTTAGTTTCCCGCAACGTTTCCGAGCCTCGTTCGGCAATTTTACACGAGCACGCCGTCATTGCCTGCGAGCATTATGTAGTTAATCCGCTGACAAATTATATTTTACAGATCGGTGATGATCTGATGACGTTTTGGAGGCGTTTTAATGCGATTTGTAAAGTTGCATAAATGGGAAATAAAAACACAGATGGGTTTGTTTGTTTTTTGCCTTTGAGCATCTGGTGAATAGTTTGTGAAACGGCTCCAGTAATGACTTCCTTTGATGAACGACAGAGAACGTGGCCTCTGATAGTAAAACTGGCTAATTACATTTGTAAATCATCTTTTTTTTTTTTTCAATCTGCAACATTTGACAGGAGGGTATTTCTCATCCTGGATTATAAATGTCATCACTCGTCCGTATAGATACACGTTGTTTAGTAAAACAAAAGTGACAATAAATCACTGAAACTGTGATTTATCTTTCTGTTAAAGTGGCTGAAAACATTTATGCCTGTGATTATGCGTCTTTCTTTTAACATAGATAAGTTCAGTCGCTTCACTAAAACTTTATCACTGTGATTACTCCCTTTCTCCCTCTCTGCAGCGCCTCTGTTTGAGACTCAGTGTTCATACGTGGAGGCCACAGTGGCTCAGTTTCTCAGCTGGACCCGGGGTCAGTCTGGGATAGATGTTGGGCCCTTTTCTGAATACCCCTGCTCAGAGCACTGGGCCTACGCAGACTACAAGTACATCGCCATGCTCTTCAAAGACCAGCCTTTCATGTTTGAGGTAATCCCCCCTGCTGCTGCACATAGCACACTTTAACAAATCAGGTCAGGTTTCTCATGCTTCTGTGGAGCAAAAAGAAACCCGACAGTTTCAAGTTTTACTAGTTTTACAAGCTTAGCATTGAGGCTCCTCACGTGTTTAATTGCAATAAGAGGGTTTCTGCACCTTTGACGATGATCACATTAATGCTTGATTGAATGATTTTCTTTGTCTAAATGTGTTAATGGCTCATTAAACTTTAACAGTTTGGACAGATTTTATAAAATTCATGCTATTGCCATCTTGGTTTTTGTGGAGGCGGAAGTGACCATGTTTGGATGAGAGGGAGGTGACGGGGTGGATGGAGGGGTGGTTCGGACTGAGAACCCGAGGATGGCAGTTTAACAACTCCAGACTGAAATAGTGTAGGTAATTTGCGGTGTAATTTCTTACTTTACAAATTACAGACATGGCCGAGTCACACGGGATTAAGATCACAGACGATCTCCGCTATTGTTACAAATTACCGGAGGTCCTCAGTTAGGGGCGCCGCTAGGGATTTTGGGCCCCATGAAAAGAATCTTTACAGGGCCCCCCAACGAAGCGGCGAAAATTTTTGATGCTATTTTACAGTATGCATTTTAATGGTATCATTACCATATTTGTGAAAGAAGAACAACATGAACATCATTTATTTGCTGCGACACTGATTCTTAAATTGGAAATAAACTCTTCCATGAAAAAATAGCAATTATAATCAGTGGAGAGAAAAAAATCAACACCATCAAAATACTAAATGGCCATATATGATTTGTCATCATTTAAGTAGAACTTAATATGAAAGAACGGCAAATATATAACGTTGACAACTGAGTCAAGCTTCCTTCAACTTCAACTTTTCCCACCAAAAGCCCAATGCCCAGCCTTCCCATGTGCAAAATCACATATCAGGTCTTTGAAGTCCAGCTTTCTAGCCAACTGACTCTCAATTGACTCTCTATAATTTGTGATTATATTTTAGTCAATAACTTAGCGTCATTATTTTTTCTGTATTATAATGTCATCATCATTAGGGGCCTCTCTGGGCCTCCCTCAATCATGGGCCCCTAGAATCCGTCTCCTTTACCCCCTCCTTTTCGGCGGCCCAGTCCCCAGGTAAAACTCGTCCTTTGCTTTGGGTGATTTTTTTTTTTTAAGAACAATACAGCCAATGAAACCTTGTCCACATATAAAGGAAGTCCTTTGTATGTGACAGTTGGTGGCTAGTAGGCGTCCCAGGCTCTGGTAGACCAAGAAACCCTCTTTTATTTTTCACACCACATGTTTCCAAGTTAAACACCCAGAGCTAAAACATATGGCTAGTTGTTCTAGCTGTCATCTGTCATTATTTGAAAGGAAATATGATCAGTACACCGCCGCTCCACATATATTCTCCCTAAGCTCCAAGCCAGCTATCAGAATGGTGAATTTGGGAGTAGGATCTGAAGCAGTGGACATTGATTCCCTGTGGTATTAATTAAGGTAACGTTGTCTTTGTGTCATTCTGTCAGTCAGCTGCATCAGTCGCACCAATTGGTCCCCAATTCAACGGTGAAACTAGTTCATCTTGGTTTCTTATAATTCACGGAGGCGGAAGTGACCATATTTGGTGCTAGGAATGCAGGTTAATGACTCCAGACTAGATATGTCAATCAAAGCAGGCAATATAGCTCTCTCCAGTCACCCTAATTGGCCAATCGATTATGGAATGATCTTCAAAAGGATTAGTAGGACACTCATTAGAAGAGGGAGCATCACCCAATCGACCACGACATTGGCTTTACCTCGGCTCTATAGGACTGTCTGTTTTATTTGTGTTTTCCTCGTATTAACAGGCCTGTACATATCAGCATGAATATAGTTTCCATTCTCATAATTCCCCATACATAAATGCATTAACACCCTGAAACCCCACTAAGTCTGCGTCGCGTAGGCGGGACCGGGGATCCGCGATTTATTGCGGTTTATGCATGACCCAAAGCGGCGCGATAATAAACGCTTTTAGAAGCTGTTTCCTTGAAGTTTAATTGAAAAATAGAATTCGCTGAATTATTACTCCTCTCGTCAGCAGCCCGAAATGAAAACATACAAATTAAAACAGCCAAAATATCATTCTCTCATTTATGTTTTTTAATTAAAATGTGAAGCTCTTCCCCACGGCCACTTTATATTATCTGCTATTCTTGTCTTCCGGCAGGTAAAGACATAAAAGTGTCATCCTTTCTTGAGCCATGGCCGCAAATTTATTTCGTTTTTATCTCCGCGATAAATTTTTATGGGGCGTCCACCTTCAATTATTGCCGGCTGACGTCCATGCCTTTGAGACAGGCAGACATGGGCTTTTTTTTTTTTTTTTTACAGTATAAATGGGAAAAAAAAGCCGGTCGCCAGTCTCTCGCTGCATATGCTAATGATTTAATTATTCAGGGAGGCGGTGTGATTGCTACACCTTGTCTTTAACAGGTTGTGATTGACAGAGTAGTTTTCGACAAACGCTGCAGCTCGGCGTCTCTACACAGAGACCTCCATTGGTGACCTGTAATGGGCCCTGTCAGAGCAGCTGTGATGTGACAGTCGAGAAAACGGGAATCTCGTTTCCGTGTCATGTCATTATCATAACAAAAAAAGAACCAAGGCTGTCATTTCAAACACTGTTATTTATATGTCACATTATTTACGGTTGATGTCCGTCATTTGAACGTGTGCTGCAGGACGTAAAGTGGTCCCAGTTTGGTTTTGAGGGACGTAACGGGAGAGAGAGCACCCTGTGGATCGGCACAGAGGGGGCCAACACGCCGTGCCACCAGGACACGTATGGCTGTAACCTGGTGCTGCAGATACAAGGACGGTAAGGATCGTTATGTCACGCAACCAGATTATAATCTGTTAATCTAGATTTCCTTGTATGTTCTGGTTAAAAAATAATAATATAATTATAAAGAACAGAACAAAAAATAAAGTGATGTAATTAAAACTTTTAGTTTATGTGACTGGAATGAAAATGGTTGGCTACTTCTAGTTCCTAATTGTTCAGTCTACATTTCACTGAACTGACATTTCAACTCTGAGATTAGAAAAGTCCGGTTTATAATTTATGTTTGCATAAAAGATATTCTTTCCAGTTTTAATTGGAAAGGAAAATTAAAGCTCGCTGCAGTTACTTCTTTATATGTTTGGACTTTGGCACATTTTTTTGATACTTGTACTTACACACCGATCAGGCATAACATTATGACCACCTTCTAATATTGTGTAGGTCTCCCTTGTACCTCCAAAGCAACTCATCTGAGAATGGACATGGGCCTTCTGAGGGTGTCCTGTAGTGTCTGGGAACAGGATGTTGTTGGTGGGGGGCTTTGAGGGGAGGGGCCTCTATGGATCATCCCACAGATACTTGATCAGTTTGGGATCTAGTGAATTTGGAGGCCAGGTCAACACCTTGTGCTGTTCTTCATGTTTTTTTTAGTTGTTCCTAAAGCGTTTTTGAGGCTGCATCCTGCTGGGGATGGCTGCTGCCATCAAGGAGTGTCATTGCTATGGGGTGGGGGTGCCTGGTCTGGTCTAGGTGGGTGCTACATGTCTAAGGAACATCCACACAAATGAATGCCAGGTCCAAAAGTGTCCCAGCAGAACAATGAACTGTCACAAGAAGATCAAAGTTTTTTACCTCTCTTGTTGGCGGTCTTAATGTTGTGGCTGATCGGTGTGTAATGAATATGGTCTTAAAATGTAGACTCTGCTTTATTTTGTATTCAGCATGTAGGAATTACTTTCATTTTCATGCACAGTTCCAGCTCGACAGCGATTTTAAATGCTTTTTTTTTTAACAAAAAACACATTTTACCAACTTAAACGATGAAGAATAATGAAGGATTATCCCACATCTGTCCACGAAACAGTTTTTCAGTCGAGTGTCAAACCGCCTCTAAAGTTGTAAACTAAAGCAACAGACGACGCGTCAGTGTCCACACACGTACGGATCTCTCTGCACGCCGCTCGACCTCTGCAGTGTTTCACTTAACTGATAAATGTCACGTCTGTGCGTCGGCTGTACCGTGTAATAGACTGATGTGAGAGACGCATATTTGCATTAGCGCCCAATCTGCGTTGGGATCCACAGAGCTCTGAATAAAACATCGCTCCGTCTCATCGATCGGTGGACGCTGCTTCAGGTCACAACAGAGGCTTTAATTAAACAGAGAATAAGTTCAGGCGCAGCCATTAGTCTGGGATTATGGACCTCTGTAATAAGAGGCAGCTTTGTATTATTGACTGCAGTGCCACAGTTTGTCTTCTTAAAAATAAGTGTTAAACAGAGACAGAAAGAGACAGATTTCTATATTTCCTGCCTGTTTTCTTTCTTGTTAGACACCTCTCTCTCTCTCTGTCTCTCTTCTGCAACGCTGAAAGTGTACTCAAACTGCCACACAGGACAGAGTGCGCCCTCTGGAAAAAAAAAGAGTTAATCTGTCGAGAGGGGAGGAAACTGAGACGGAGGCTGAGCCGCCGCGTGGGTTATCTTCAGTCAAGAAATAAAAATAAAGGGGAAAAAAGGTCCTCCTTATATCACTCCTTAGAGAGCAGCAGCTTCACCTTGTCTCCTCGGAGCTGGGTCCCGGGTTCTTTTGTTTGGTATTGATCTGAAATTGAATGAAATGTGGCTCCCTTTAACCCGCTGATCTGTGAAAGCAAAACGACTGATACCGCCGTGACCTCTGAGGCAGCGCTGGGTCGGACGATAGCCAAGCTATTCAGGGAATGTGGCTTCAGCTCGGAGAAAACGGCAAATTCGTGGATTTGCTGCAGAAGAGCTGATTAAAAGATTTAAGAATTTAACCGTCCTTTATAGCCACCACTTCACCAGAACATTATGGACCATTATTAGATGACTTCAGTTAGCGCTTTCTTTCTTTTTTCATGATTACCACATTTAGTGTTGAACTTTATTCACGTCTAAGTCGCTTCTGGGTCCATCATAATATAAAAAATATAAATAATTCCTCATATTTCAACCTATTAAAGCTGAATTCCTATCTTAAAGCCAGTCTAAACACACAGCATATTAGGTTAACTCCTCCCACTACATCTGACCAAATAAATCTTTTAGTATATAGTATAAGTTGCATTCAACCCAATATGTACCCTGTGTTCAGGAAGCGCTGGCACCTCTTTCCTCCAGAGGACACCGCTCATCTTTACCCAACGAGGATCCCCTATGAGGAGTCCAGCGTCTTCAGCCAGGTGGATGTTCTGCGTCCAGACCTGGGGAGATTTCCTGCCTTTCAAGGCGCCAGGGCCCACGTCGTCACTCTGGAGCCCGGACAGGTCAGGATTCTTAACACAGTGTTCATTTTTTTAAATACAAAACTTGGCTAATAATCACGGAGATCATATCGTTGGCTAAAGGCCACTCATGCTTTGGTTCGTAGCAGTGGTGGGCTGTGCATTTTCCACCTAGGCCTGCAACGCCATCCAGCCGTATTCAAAACACCTCTTAATGTGATTGTTATGATCACCAGGACCTGAGGACTTGACTTAACTCAGAACCTGTTAGCTAAGAGTAGTGCTCATAGTTGCTGTCCTGAAAGCTAGCTGGGTCAGGCTAGCTAGCTCCAGGGTTGGGTGATCTTTCCTCACAATATCTAACTTTTCCTTCAAAGTCCTCTGAGAAAATGTCTTTCTAAGAAGATCTGCAACCAAACTGATAGCCTCTCCTCCTTCCGCCATCTTGAGTTCAAAATATAGCTATCGAAACGTTAACGGCGACGATTTGCTTGTGCATCTTGCAACAGATGAACACGAACCGCTAGCTCGTTTTAAACGTCCAATCAGAGGACGCTAAAAAAAAGCTTTTAATTGTGAAGGCCCAGTCAGATTTCTTTGACTCTGGCAATACGTGACGGCTGAAATATGATTGGATGAAAGCTCTAATGCTAAGCTAAACTGCTGTAACATGAAAAGAACAGGCTAATGGGAATATCCAATAAGATTAAAGAATGACTTTATTTTATCTAATCTTAAATTATATGAAAGGAGCAATTCTTCGTATTATTTTAAATGTTTAACTTGCTCAAACCGCTTTAAGCTTTAGTGCAGGACTTTTAAATTTGAGCGAGCATCCATCATATTCAAGCTCTCACATTGTCACAACCAGTGACAATCTATCTTTAAATACACCATGGTTTTACATCAGCGGTCTGTGGTGACATTTTCATGCTTGGCCACAGCTGAGACAGAGAGTGAGAGAGAGTAGCCCAGAGCAGCTGGGAAAGGAAGAAGCGTTTAAAAAATTAACTTTGAGTTTTTATAAATTCATCATCTCTGGTAGTAAGAAATAATCTTGGTTTTCAGAGGGATTATAATCTAAAAAAAAAGGAGGAGATGAGTAGGTTTCGTGTGGCTTTTTCACTTTTTTGGAACAATTAAAGAAGGGAAGGGACTGTACGCAGTGTGCAGTTTCGGTTTCTTTAATTACTCTCAGAAACGGGAGGCGACCACAGACACAGCTTTAAGTCACTCTCAAAAGCACACGTGTCGAATATTCCCCTTTCAGCTGTGACCATTTCCTTTTTTACTTTATCTAATGTGAGTAAACTAAACCCTTAAATCTTTTAGAGCATTGAGCAGCAAGTATTTTTCTGACATTTCGTAAACTAAACCACTGATTTACAACGAATAACAGAGAAACAGCGAATCTTGACGTGTCCTAGGCTTAAATAATACTATTATTAACCTTTTAAATTGAAAAAAAAAAGTCTCATTTGAAAAGAACATTTTGTGCATTTGAAGAGTTCAATTAAATCAGTTATATTGAAGTATGAAATCTAATAGACTTAGACTTTATTCATCCACAAGGGAAATAGCTTGGTCACAGTAGCTCAGCTGCACATAAAAGAACGCTCTTTAAGACCTCTAGTAAAAGCAAGAAAGCCTAACGGTATAAAAATAGAAATTCAATTCATTTCAATTGTAATAATACAATAGGATATAAAAGTATAAGCAAAAAATACATGCAAGAGTTGAATTTGTTCAAATAGGGTTAAATATCTACTATATACATAGAAAAAAAATTGTTGTGGTTGAATGATATGGATGAACTTTATCTTAAACCTTTGAGCTCTGCATTGTACCCAGTAGTGAGCTGACGCCTCTTAGTTTTTTTTTAAACTGTTGCATTTACCAGATTTTAGAAAAACCCCAGCGAGCGACGTACTAAAGTTCGACGTTACGCAACTGGGCGCTTGTGACACAGCGGCAGTAACCGTAAAAACAAGACTTTACTGCTCCTTAAGCTGCAAAACGTGTAAACTTGGACTCAGCCGTCAGATTCACTCGTCACGGTGCCTTCCATAAAAAGAGCACGGAGCATGGCAGCAGTCGCAATTAAAACTCGTGAGTCCATATATGCAGTTGGAAGAAAAAAAGCGCGTGAACCCTTGGTGCGAGGCGTGGTTGACGCGAAGCATCAGGCAATGCTTCTTAAGACCAGCAAACTCCAAACTGGTGGCAGGGCAGCTTTAACCAACGCATCCAATCTCATCACACTCCGGGTTGGCTGACTCCTGCCTCCAGTTAACTCTCGGAGAGGTCATTAGCCCAGGGGTTCATATACTTTTGAAGTTGCGTTCAACAAAAACATGAAAACATATCATTTTTCTCTGCGGTATTAGTTTAAGCAGATTGTGCTTGTCTATTGTTGTGACTTAGATGGAGATCAGAACATGTTTCATGACCAGTTTATGCAGAAATCCAACCCTAATCTCTAGGGTTAGGATTCACATACTGTAGCCCTAATCCCTAGGGTTAGGGTTAGGGTTCACATACCGTAACCCTAATCCCTAGGGTTAGGGTTAGGGTTCACATACCCTTTCTTGCAACTGTACATAACAAATACAGTAGAAGGTTAAGATGGATTATGTAAACTGCGTCATCACTCTTGCTATAGAGTCAGGGGAGACAGAGCCGGGGTCAAGTCGGGGCCGCCAGACTAACTGGCAAAACTGCTGAGTTCCTGTTCTCTGCTCGGTTGCAGAAGTAGGTCAACGCTACGGCTCGGTGCTGGGAAGTGAAAGCTGGCTTTCAAGATGATGATTTTCCCACACGTCCTCCTTCGACCATGAATCGCAGCGAAGGTCCTCGCCCTCCTTCGCCTCATTTCAGATTCCGGCCGCACTGTTTTGTTTTTCATGAGTCGAAATGTCGACAAAGCAATTAGCCGTCCGTCTCTCTCCGCTATCGGCTCATCCCGGAGCTCCTGTAGCGTGCTAAATACTCCGTTATCAGCAGCGATGAACTCAGCAGTCTGATAACTCTGCTGGCCGGGTTGTGAAGTGATTTGTAGGTCAGGGTCACGTCTGCTTTATTGATTCAATGGAAAAAATGTAAATACTGGTGTTAGAAGTGTCCTCAGAAGCACAAACAAGCGGATATCGTGGTCAAAAGACTTCTGATCGCACAGTCAGATTGCAGGCCGTCAACAGTATCTCACATCTGGCTCAGGTGCTATCACGACCTCAATCTGGTCCTTCGTTAACACAAAACGTGGGAGGCACCTCCCGACCTTTGTCGTAGTTCAGCGCCGACCTTCACTGTCTGATATCATCGGCTGCTGCTGCTGCTCACGTCACCGACCTTGCTCTCCTCCGGTCGATACCACGCCCGGCCTCGGTTCAAGGCGTTTATACACACAGCTACAAGTTGATCTCCAGAAACGCTGCAGCCGCTGACACAGGATAGATACCATCTACAGCAATCTCCTACAAGATGACCCCACCCCTGCAAATCAAAACCAAAGGACAGCCCATTCCTCTTGTCCTGTCACACCACAGGCCATGAATGAAGCAAGGATGCTTACTGGAATCGATAGGCTCTTCTCCTGTTTATTGGAGTCACTTTATGAATGGACGAGCTGTGTATGGGGAAAGGTTTCTGCTGCCATCTAGTGGAGGATTGGTGCACATATCCCTCATTGTCTGTTTTAAACTTATAGTACTCCTATTTATACTTCTTGGGGCTTCTTTTTATGTTTCTGCACAGGTGCTGTATGTTCCCAGACACTGGTGGCACTACGTGGAGTCAGTGGATCCCATCACCGTCAGTGTAAACTCCTGGATTGAGCTGGTAAGTGATCCTAAACCCTAAAGATCTAAATGGTGTCCCCAGATTGAAGCCACCTCTCAGTTTTTGAATAATGAACATGCCTGGCTATAAAATATTCCCTGTCATCACGATGAGTGTGTGTGTACATCAAGAAGTATGAGACTCCCTGCAGCCAGACAGCTGTGCAGCTCATCAGCATACCCCGAGACTGCTTCCTTACCTCTGGCTGTCATCATCTGGCCTCACTCTGATCACGCACAGGAAGCCGATGACGTGTCGAGAGTCAGCGAAGCCGTGACCAGGGCGGTCGTGTGCGCGATCAAAAGCTCCCGGAGTGACGACAACGCGGACGACTGGCTCAACCCCACAGAGGTAGCAGGTCCTCACTCTCTGGTACTCTCTGATATTAATCACTTACTTCCGGCTTCTGGCTTGGAGAAGATTAACCGGTTACTTTTACACAAATGGGTCACTAATGAAGTTGTACTATTTCCCATTCACCTTGTAGCAACTACTACGCCTAATTTTTTGGAGTTTTACATATTTTTGTGCTGATTAAACAACATTCTATCTATCTATCTATCTATCTATCTATCTGCACTTTCATCATGCATCCCCTAGTATCCTGCACTCTTTTGTCTTCGTCTCGTGCATCCAGACGCCTGCATGAATTTATCTCGTTCCCCCTGCAGCTCCTTTCTCCCCCTCTCCCTCTGCTTTTTCTGCCTCTGCACAACCAACGTTTTCTGCTTGTCGCAGTCGCCTCAGTGTTTGTTTTTTTGGCTTGCAGGCGCTGGCTACTAGAAAGCGATTGTTTCTGACCCTATGTGCCGTCTTTTACTGTACAATGTTTTTACGTTGCAAAGTTGTATTTGCAATTCCTTTCTTTTTTGTAGTGCAGTATATTTGCTCATGCACGAGGAGTCCTACGCTGTTTAACATACAGTAAGTGGTTTCAAAGCGTAACCGACCTTTGTGTTGAATGCCTGCAAACCCCCATGAGCTTGGTGAGTCCCTGGTCTGCCTTCGATAGATTACTAACCACAGTTCCTCCCACGCCGTTTTCTTTCTCTGTGTATCAGTTGGTGCAGAGAGGCAGCCTCTAACAGTTTTAAAGTATATATATATATATATATATCCCACCTACTGGAGGTCATTTACTGTGTGATCACAGCAGTATAGAAACACAGATAGTCAGGAGAGACTAAAGCTCCTGGGCTTTCTCCTGTAAATATAAAAAGAAAAGCAAGCGCTGAACTTCTTATAGTTCTTCCTCAGAAGCTGTTTGTTGTGCTACACTGAAGTTAGAGTTCACTACAGCTCCAGACATGTATTGATTCTTTTCTTTACCACGCTGCGGTTTCATTTTTTAAGGACGGAGTAGCATCCCACAGTGAGAACATGCAGTACGTCAACCTGGCTGTGAGGGCCTGCGCTCAGAGACGGCGGAGCCAACTGCTGGCCCGGGACCCGAGGGACGCGTGCCCGGTCAAGCGGGACTCGAGCGGACAAATCAGGAAAAACGGAGACCGGAGTGGGAATTCTGCGCCTTTCAGTGTTCCCTATGGGCCGCACCTCATCCCTGTGGGCTGTCAGAAAGAAGAGCCGGGGACGCTAAAACATCCCGAGGTCGGCACCGCTGTCACTTCTCAAGAGGACAGCGCTGTCAGGCTCGACAAGGAAACCGACTGTAGCTCTGGTTTAGCTCCACGCAGACCATGTGACCGCGCAGATGGGACACCAGAGCTCCCCTCCGAGGTCTGCAGGGAGCAGAGACTACCAACAATAACCACTAATGACCTGTTAGACTGCCTGGTGCATCCTGATATCATCACCCGTGTCACTGAGCTTCTGCTGGAAAGGCACACAGGAAGTCACGGGACCAACGCACCATCACAGCTTTAATATTCACCTGCCATAGACAATTTATACGTCTCACCGGGGTTTTGTTAATTAAAGGTTGTGAAAAGTAAACTGATGAAGAATGTCTGGCTCTCTTCCCTGCCGCCGGTAATGTCCTGCTGTAAGGAGACACCTTACTCTTGCTCCCTCTCCCATCCGTCTGGGTCCTCGTAATGCGATGAGTGACATCAGTGAGCGCTTCTAACATTTCCTCGTTTCGCTGTCCTCCACATGCTAATCATGTTTGAGTCTCCCAGAGGATGAGAGATGACCACTTAAATCAGTTAGTATGCTAATGAGGCAAATAAGTCAAGATAATATTCCAGGGACGCAAACATTTGTTTTCCGCGTAATGTTTCCCTGCCAGCGAGTAACGAGAGTTGCCGGTGAGCAGCCGCAGAGGGGAGACGGTAATGTTTTTGTGACGGATGAAATCTGAGTGAGGAGCGATGAATGAATGAATAAATAAATGCATGAATGAATGAATGAAAAGTTTCTGTTTGCATGAGTGTGCAGCCATGTCACACATCTCAAAGGGGACAAAGGAAGGGTGAGCATCAACAAGCTGGGGCATAATAAAGGTCGCCTTTAATTTTCACACATCTGAACGTACAATTTGCTCATACACCAATCAGCCACAACATTAAAACCACTGACAAGTGAGAAGTGAATACCACTGACCATCTTGTGACAATTCAGTGTTCTGCTATTCAACGTTTGGACCTGGCATTCATTCATGTGGATGTTACTTAGACATGTAGCACCCACCTAGACCAGACCAGGCACCTCCACCCCATAGCAATGACCAGTGCTGAAAATAACGGCATTAACATACGGTGTTATCAAACTAAATACGCCGTTACCGTTACGACAGTTAAATGTGGTGTGTTACTTGCACGTGCCCAACGCTAGCAATGACACTCCTTGATGGCAGCAACCATCCCAAGCAGGATGCAGCCTGACACAACAACTCACAAAAAAACGCTTCAGGAACAACTAAACAGCACAAGGCGTTGACCTGGCCTCCAAAACAGAGGCCTGGTCATTTTAAACAGCACAAAGACAAGTTGCACCATCACAGTCAAGAATTTATTTACAGAATTTTACAGGAATTAGCATAATTTACACTTTTCCCATAAAAAAAAAAGAAAAAAATAACAATATTTTGATTTATTTTTTGGCCTGTTGGCGCATATACACAATACTTTTCAACAGGCCTTTTGCACAGCACCCATTTGACGTAGCAGGAGAAGCTCAGGTGTTAATAATAATGAAAATAATATGAGCAGTGGCTCTGTTGAATTTAAGCGTCCCAGTGAACGAGCAAACCAGGACCCTGAAATTGAAGCAGCTAAATGGAACCCAGTTTTTCCAATTTGAAATGTCTTCCATGAAAAACGGGGTTCAGTCAAACTTGCAGCTTGAAACTCGTGAAGATCAGTACCCCTCCCCCCGCCCCCTCCCCCGACTGCGAGTTTCCCTCTCTTTTTGTATTTTTACACTATGCGGCGGCCCGTTTGCAAGCAGGCACCGTTTCCTTGCTGATGTGTTCGAGAACTCGGGCGTCACATTCGGCAAAGACGAGCTTTGTTTCGCGAACATTTGTCCTTTTTAATATTCTTAAAAGCACGCAGTGTAAACAATCATTTCTCAGATGTCGTTGCATCTTCCGAGAAGTCCGGTTATGATTTTCATGTCGCACCATAGGTAATATAGCATCCAAATATATACAGTTTATAATCCTTACATGCTGTAATAACACTATCGATCACCGTGTTGTAAATCACACATTATTTTGTCTCAGTGAAACACTATTTCACAAGTTCAGTCTCATTCAGAAAGTTCATCCTCTGCTAAATGGATTGTTAAGAAGAGAATATATTAAATGACGCCACAAATACTATAAGGATAAAAATCTTAGTGCTTCATTTCCACAAATATAATACGTTAAGGAACCAAATAGAGACGACGGCGTTTGTAAAGTGGCTGCATTACATTCTGGTGCTCTTCCCTGTCCTGTTCAGCTTTATGTCGCTGTTTTTCTCCTTCTTCTCGTCGCCGCCGTCGTCGCCGTCTCCTTCGAGGTAGATCTTGTCCAGCTGATCCGCGTCGACATAGGTGTAGAAGTGGGCCATGATGGAGAAGATGATGCAGACGCCCATCAGCAGCCCGGCGAACAGCGCAAACTCTTTCCACTGAGGCGACAAATACAGGTTAGCGTGTGAAGATAAGGAAAGTGGAGGGAGGTTCAGTTTACTTGTTACGCAAGAGAAAGAATAAAATGCATTTAAGGTTCACAGGCGTACAAGGATTTGACAGGAAAGAACAACCCACATTCCTCGCGGCTCGGTGGTATCATGCTGGTATTTGAGGTTTTGTGTTTGTCCACAATCCACACTGCCTGGCCAAAAAAAGGTCGCCACCAAAGAAATGTTGGACCGCGTTTAACTTTGATTACAGCACACATTCTCTGTAGCATTGTTTCAGTAAGCTTCTGCAATGTCACAAGATTCATTTCCATTCATTTTCCACCAAGATCTTGTATTGATGAGAGTCTGACCACTGCACAAAGCCTTCTCCAGCACATCCCAAAGATTCTCAATGGGGTTAAGGTCTGGACTCTGTGGTGGAACAATCCATCTCATGCTCCCTGAACCACTCTTTGACAATCTGAGCCCCATGAATCCTGACATTGTCATCTTGGAATATGATCCATTGATGGAATAAGCTGCTCATTCAGTATATTCAGGTAGTCAGCCAATGAACCTAGACCTGAGCAACTGCAGCAACCCCAGATCATAGCACTGCCCCATAGCACAGGCTTGTACAGTAGACACTAGGCATGATGGCTGCATCACTTCATCTGCCTCTCTTCTTACCCTGATGCCCCCATCACTCTGGAACAGGGGAAATCTGGACTCATCAGACCACATGACCTTCTTCCATTGCTCCAGAGTCCAATCTTTATGCTCCCTAGCAAACTGAAGCCTTTATTTCCAGTTATCCTCACTGATTAGTGGTTTTCTTAAGGCTACACAGCTGTTCAGTCCCAATCCCTTGAGTTCCCTTCACATTGTACATGTAGAAATGTTCTTACTTCACTATTAAACATAGCCCTGAGTTCTACTGGTGGTTTTCATCCATTTGATCGCCTATCATGATCAGTCAGGATGTTTTTCCGACCGCATTTCTTCCTCAAAGATGATGGTTCTCCACTATCCTTCCCGTTTCTAATAATGTGTTGGACAGTTCTGAACCCAGTTTTAGTAGTTTCTTCAATCTCCTTAGATGTTTTCTCTGCTTGATGCATGCCAGTGATTTGACCCTTCTCAAACAAACTAACATCTTTTCCACGACCACAGGATGTGTCTTTAGACATGGTTGTTGAAGAAATGAGAATCTACTCATTGCATCAGTTGGGCTTAAATGACTTGTTGCCAGCTGCAAGATAATCACCCATGCAGTAATTATCCAATAGGAGGCTCCTGTCTATTTGCTTAGTTGAATCCAGGTGGAGACTTTTTTTTTTTTTTTGGCCAGGCAGTGTAGAAGGCCATGAACTGCCTTTTATTTCTACCATCCACAGGGCCAGATACCACAACAGAAGTGAGGAGTTGTATCTTTAGTAATTCAGGGTAAGTCACACCACCACGAGCTTTACCTGTTCAAGTCCCGCGCCCTCCGCCACGATCAGCACTATCACAT
The DNA here is from genome assembly GCA_005024645.1 of Planiliza haematocheilus. Lineage (NCBI taxonomy): Eukaryota > Metazoa > Chordata > Actinopteri > Mugiliformes > Mugilidae > Planiliza > Planiliza haematocheilus. The sequence goes on from SRSE01000706.1 coordinate 89,742, forward strand.
TCCCAAACGCAACCGTGAGCAGCCAGCCGGCCTGCAGCACTGACTTCATGTTGGCCGGAGCCTGCACGGGGGGAAAGGCAAACAGGCCAAAAATAGTTAAAATGTGCAACCATGTCATCGTACATGTCCTGAAAAGAGAGATCTGACGGGAGCAGGCAGGAAGGCAGAGAGCTGAAAAAAAGCTTTTTGACATGGCATTTTAACGGCTAGACTTGAGTTACACCTACTTAAAGATGCACTATTTTCTAAGAAGATCCAATTTCACAGACATTTAAACTACAATTTAACAGACAGCTCTTCTGAAAACCTTTTGTTTTGACCATCAAACACTTCACAGCTTTTACAAGCGGCTCTGGAAAGTTATGTTGCTCTAAAACGCAGCTATCGAGCCTTGGTCACCTTGGATTTACGATGCTTGTGTTGGACTCAATAGTTAGAAAGAAGCAGCCATAAACCCTCCAGCACCATAATGTGATCTTCTTTTTCTTTTCTTTTGCGTCTTAAAAGACTCCCTTTAATTTAGATCTTGGTTAATACCAATGAATTCAAGCCAACAACAGCTACTGTCCTGTGTATAGAAGATGTTGGCTTGAAACTTTTCCTTCAAAGCCAGTTGGCAGCGAGTGTTTAATCCTCCAAACAAAGCCGTTCAGTGAAGCATTAGAAGTATCTCAAAGTGTTACTCAGTACCAATCGCAACAAACCTGTGAGTAGGAGAACTCCAGGCCGGTGACAGAGAACATGACCTCTCCAGCAGTGAGGAGGACGTACTGTGGGATTTGCCAGGCTATGTGCACGTTGTTGGCTTCCACATCCTCTATTTTGTGAGCCTCCAATTGACCAGATTCCTAAGAGAGCGCACACAAGAGAGGAGGGTTAGGTCACGTTGTATCCGGTCAGATAAAATATCTGAGGAAGCATCCTGACCTCCAGGAGTATGACGGTGTAGGAAGCGCCAAAGTTGAGCAGGCCCAGGTTGAGGTCAGGGCACGCTCCTGTCGCAAAGGTGCAGCCGATACCGGAGTATCTGAACAGAGGCGAGAATACGAGGAGGATGGGATGAATCAGATTAAGAAACAAGAACTGATCTACATTGAATTAAGAAATTATATCATGTTCACATTAAGTCAGTTAATTATTTAGGCTCCTGAGAAGATCTAGATAAATGTGTTGCTTTGGAGGTGAAATCAGTTTACAGGTTCTGTTAGAAACCCTCATTCACAATCATAATTGATATTTGTGTTAGCCCAAATTACAGAAAAAAAAATTTAATATACACCAATCGGCCACAACATTATGACCACTGACGGTTTAAATAAATAACACCGACCATCTTGTGACAATTCAGTTTCCTGCTGGGAAACTTTTGGACCTGGCACTCATTTATGCAGATATGTACCACCCACCTAGACCAGAACAGGCACCCCCACCCCATAGCAATGACACTACCCCCCACCATCAACCTTCTTTTGCGAGACACCACAGGACACGCTCAAAAGGTCCATTTTCATTCTCTGATGAGTCACAACTGTTTTGGAGGCACAAGAGAGACCTACACAATATTAGAAAGGTGGTCATAATGTTATGCCTGACCGGTGTACACTATTCACATATGACTTTGACTTGTGTTTGTGTGCGCCTATATTGTGTGCTGCATTCAAATGAAACTCGCGAGTGTGTGGTTACGACACCGGAAGTCCTGTACACAAAATGCAAAAGTTGTAAGAAAACAGTAACGTTTTGCCAAGCTAACAACTGGGTAACTTAAAGTGGGATATGCAAAGGTGTGAAGAAAGAAGACTTACCATATGAAGGCAGCACTTGCTTTGCGTGATACTAAAAAGGAAGTAGCTTAAAGGCACTTGCTGCCTTCAATGGGGGCGTGTTTATGTGTCCGGGACAAAAGTCCATATGAACGGCCTTCATTATGCCTTTATATTTCCTACTATAAGTTACCTGGTTGTTAGCTTGCTAAAATGTTAGCATCAGAGGTTTTTAGACACCAACAGTTGCCTAGCAGCGGTGTAGCTTTGCAGCTAAGTTGGCCCGCTAGTGGATGCGCCAAGAACTGGTTGTCTAGGTAACCCTCTTGGATATTTCCCACCCCAGATGGAAACAAGCAGAATTTAAACTTATTGGTAAACCTGAGGTAAACTTGAGCTGCCATTGGTTCTCACCTAAATACGATCAGCTGTCAACTCAAAGCTGAGTTCAATTTTTACTTGCCCATTTTTTTTCTCTCCGACCACTTAACTGAATTTAATTAATATTTTGTGGTCTCTTGTCGCCACACCACAATCTCCTTGTGTACATGTTCTTTTACAGCTCATGTTTACAACACCAGCGTTCTTGCAAGCAGGACTCTTCCCATGTCATAACCCCAAGCCCCCCCCAGTTCAATCTGCAGGCAGCATTTGGCCATCGATGATAGTGCCCTCAGCCCCAGGCCTGTACTCACATCCCCCGATCCACAGACTTGTTAGCAGACATGTCGTAACCAGAGGGCACATGGAACTCCACATCGCCAATTGTCAGGTTTATAGCCTTCGACTGTGTGTTGAGGAACCTGTTAAATTTGAAGCAGGAGAATTCATGAGCAAACATAACTAATTTAATTTAATTAATCTGAATTAAAGTAACTTAGGGATAAATCATCTTCAAATGTTTTACTGTTTAAAGACCCAGTGTGTAAAATGTTTTATCAGCAGAAAGGACCCCTTAATTGACCAATCAAACACTAGTTCTAATTAGGGCTGAGTGTCTGCCAATGTAGGTTCTCCTAAATACCTGCGAGTGCAAACTACAATCTCACCACTAGAGGTCACTCCATCCTACACTCTGGCCCTTTAAACATAAATCCTAGGTTGTAACCTTTAGATTAAATTCATTTTACCGCACAACAGGATTCCCGTCTTCGCTTTTCGTCACGTGGTCGTTCACCTGATTGAATACACAAATAGCCATATCAATGACATTTTCACTGTTCATTTGAGCATTGTTAGTTACTGCAAATATTTTGACTTTAAACCCTTATACAAGTTTCTCTAGAGATTATCTATAGTCATTTTTTTTTTGATTTAACGTCTTACTGTGAGTAATATGTCCTACATTAACACAAAGCAATATGACTAATATTTGATATGCCTTTCAAAACTGATAAATACTGTGGAGGGGCACTCACAAGTTTGCACGTGACATTGGGAGCCTGGTAGAACAGGACGAGACTGTAGGCCTGCTCCTCTGCAAATGTCTCCGTACAATGTGAGGGTCCACCCTCGTGGATGATGTCAATCTTCAGGTTCTTGCTGGCCGCCCCCAGTGGGATGGTCTCATAATTAGGAGGGTCCTGACAAACAGGTTCACACAGGACATTCACATCAAATCACACCTTCATGTTTAACGTCTGATCTGACAAAACCAGAGAATAAACTACAGGTTGTGTCACTCTGTATTAAAATATCTGATGTCAGTATTTAAAGTTTTTATTTATTGGTAATATTTTGAAAACTCACATATTTTTATTACTAATCTGGTTTACATGTTTTAAAGCTCGCCTCTTTCATGCATAGCTTGGCCAGGAAACAAACGTTTAAGCTCACTGAGGCATTTCCTAGTTCAATAAGCTTAATATGACTGATTGAAGATGGTGACAGGGAGATCTCTGGGAAATAGTGAATACACAACTCTAAAAACTTCAATATGAACATATAAAATTGCCTGAAATCAGTGAATAGTAATTAAAGACTTGGTTTTCCTGGGTACCTGAAGGTATTTGATCGGGTCTGGAAACAGGTTGCTGCCATCGATCTTCACCTGGAGGTCTTCATTTACGAGGTTTACAACCTGCAGGAGGCTCTTCCCTGCTGGTGCGGGATCCACCACGGTTTTCTAGCAGACAGATATCAGCGTAGTAGAGATGAGAATAACGGAGATCGCAGACTTTTTTGTAATTTATTATCACATTGTCAAGATTTTTTCGGTTAACTGAACTTTCACAGCTTTCACAATTGCATTAAAACACATAGGAATGGCTTCAGGAGATTGCTTTGGAGAGTATAATGCATATATCCTTGCATCCCATAGGAAAAGAATAAAACTAAATAACTAAGATACAGAGTTTGCCAGAACAATAATAATAATAATAATAATGTTAAGTGTCTATGTTTGCAAAACATAGCTCCAATCAAAATGCTTAAGTTTATATAAGGAATTACCGTTTTTTTACAACCTGGACCTTATTTCTGGCATAAAGTTAAATTTTTTTACTCACCTATATAACTTTAGTGTCATTTGGAGTCGTTCGGAAGATGATACGCTAGTGCCATTCCCCGCTGAGCCCAGAGTTACCTGTTATCTATTCGCGGACGTGTGGCAGTTTGTTGTTCTATGGCCAGCTGTTCTTCTCGCTGCCTCCACATCCTCCTTTCAACAAGCTGAGAGATGACATCTTCCAGGTCAGAAGTTAGTAGGTTGGTCTTCAGACCCCAGATGATGAGAACAGCTAACTCTGGGCTCAATAGGGAATAGCACTAGCGTATCATAACAAAATATTGGTGAAATGAACGAGTTTTGCGGCAGATAATGTGTTATTTAGAGGCTGCGCTTCGGTGCCCCATTCACTTCCATTATATGGATATACGTGGCGCTCCGCTGGATCTAAATATCTTCTGAACGACTCCAAATGGGCATGAGTAAATAAGTAAATAGTTCTGGTGAGTGCAAGCGCCTTTCTGTAAAAAGAGACGATTACTGCTCATACGTACCACAACGTTCACCTCCACCAGAGTGGCCGCTACGAAGGCCAACGCGGCAAAGATCATTCCTACGGCCATCTTCCTTAGAGGCCTGGAGGCAGAGAGAGAGAGGAAGAGTTGCTTTAAAGAAGGCATTTGTTGTTTTTCTGACAGTAGTTTCACTTCTCCTTTCATTACAAGTAAGCAACACAATCTGCATTTATTTTACGTTGCAGACAAAATAACAAAAGCCTCTCTGCGTTTTACAAGCATTTAGCCACCAGTCAGTGGATTTACCTTTGCAAATATGCACTGCATGTGTGCAAATGTGAGCAAACAGTTCCCCTTAATTGTTAACTGGTTAGTCTGCTGCTGCGTTATCTCTGGATATAAACGTCAGGGCACATGTCTAATTCACCCACTTTAAGAGGCTCGGTTCAAATGCCCGTGACAAGAGTAGAGACGGGCGTTTCCAAAACAGCAGGCCTCTACTCACGTGATCTTGATCCTGCAAAGGCCAACGAGCGGATATATGGCGAGGTCAAAGATGGGCACAAAGATGAGAATCATCAGAGCGTTCAGCATCTACGCAACAGACAAGGAGACAAGAATGCACCTTTAAGTGACTCTATAAAAGCTCAATAAAAGCCGTAAAATCATTAAGGCTCGAGTTGAACGTGAATAAAGAGGCTGACGCTGTAACGCCGTGCTTGTAAAGTGATGCGCGATGGCGGTGATAAGCGGCCATAAAGGTGTTTTCAAGAGAAGGACAGCAACGATCGTGACAGGCATCGGTGTTGTTTACTGCTCTACTAGAAATGTCCTGCTGTGGTAAGAGGTGAGTGGAAAAATAAGTGAATTATAAAAGAGTTGTTAAAACCTGCATGTGGACAGAGCCAAACCTTTATTGTACTCTATTTGAAATTAAGCAATGGCTATAAAGGGAGAACTTTCAGGTTTTTATGAGCAGTTTTTAAGACAACGTGCATGGTAAACTTCCATCGATCAGGCATCACATTATCACCACCCTCCTGATATTGTGTAAGTCTCGGGCTTCCAAAGAAGTTGTGACTCGAAGAATGGACATGGGTCTTCTGAGGGTGTCCTGTGGTGTCTGGGAACAGGATGTTGTTAGTTGGGGGCCTTTGGATCATCCCACAGATTCTTGATCAGTTTGGGATCTAGTGAATTTGGAGGCCAGGTCAACGTTTTGTGCTGTTCTTCATGTTTTTTTTAGTTGTTCCTAAAGCGTTTTTGTGTCTGCATCCTGCTGGGGATGGCTGCTGCCATCAAGGAGTGTCATTGCTATGGGGTTGGGGTGCCTGGTCTGGTCTAGGTGGGTGCTACATGTCTAAATAACATCCTTGTGAATGAACGCCAGGTCCAAAAGTTTCCCAGCAGAACACTAAATTGTCGCAAGTTGGTCATAATGTTATGCCTGATTGGTGTAGGCTATATTTCAGCTGCTAAAGGCTTCAATTCGTGGCTTCAGTACAAGCATTACAAGGTGAGGTTTGCTGCCTGGAAGACAACTCGCTAACAGCAACACATTTAACGTTCAGCCATTCTATTTTAGGTCTGATTTGTTTTTTTCAAATCACGATACAACTAAAAGATCGAAATCTCACGCGTTTCGTAAAGAGTTCCCAATAAGCGCACGTTGAAAACACAATCGGCCGTCCAATAAAACAAAGAGTACTCGTTGTGATAAATGTTTTACAAGTGGTAGATGTCTGTCCTTGGATTTTAATCCATATTTTGTCCACTTTTCTAAACTCGCACTCTCTATTACTCTCCCTAGCCTTTTGTTGAATGCCTTCGGCCTGGAGCTGCACGTTTCCCCATCTGTCATGCTGACCCCATAAACTCTACCCAGTGCTCAGTCAAGCATAATTCTCCGCTCCGCTTATGGTACTTCATACGTTATTTTTATGCCAATCCACTCACCTGTAATGTAACTACTTACATTATTTACATGTGCAGTATTCTGCCTCTTATTTATTCTTCAACAGTGTGTGTATTAGTACACGCTATACCCACTAAGCTTTTCTACTATTTATACTTTGAATGGAGGCCAAATCTACAATTTGCATCCATTATCTCCCATTTATCACCTACAATTTATTTATCTGCTTGCTCCTGCTGCTCTCTTCTCCTGCCTTCCAGTATATCTCACCTCTTTTTTTATCTGTCTCTTCACCCAGCAAGCCTTAAACAGATGGTTGCCTTCATATGATTGTTTCATTCTGTTAAAGAGGTCGCCCCAGTGCTTGCTCTGGGGGTTTTAGGCCCTGGGTCTGGGTAAAGTACCGCTTTGATCGTCATCAGAAATTGAATTGTCACTGTCCACGTCCAGACGTTTACATAATCGTGATTTAGTTCTCGATGTCCTTTTTGTTTTCTTTGATAATTGAGCATGATGGTAAAATAAAATATAGTGATTTTTATATTACATAGATTACTGCAAGCTGTAAAACATCTAGTAAACTCAACCTGTTACAAAAGTCAAAAATTAACTTCGGACCACATTATAGTGCTTTACTGAAGCACAGGAACAATACACATTCATCGTAAACCGTGCACAGTACCGACAGGTGACCTGGGGTGCAAGGAGGAAACCAGATTTCCACCTTTTTCTCATTGTATTCTTAATTTTTTATTTTTTATTATGCTGCCAAATAGAGACACATACCTGCATCTGGTCAGGCTTAACAACAAAGTTGTCTCCCTGCAAGAAACAAGACAAATACAGGTCATTCACTTAAACTTTAACTACATAAATCCAAACCTGACGAGTGCATGATTTATCACGGCCATAAACGCCGTTATTTAACCAGTGTAAAATGACAAGTTGCAGCATCACAACCGATATCACAGTGCAGACGCATCAGCTTTTTGAAATTTTGACATTATTGCTTTATGGAACAGAGAGTCTTACAAAAGCCATGTTCATCCTTGTGGCTTGAAGCGTCCAGCGGGAACCCTGCAAGAGACGAAAGAACCGTTACTGTCGAACTAGTTTCTGGCAGCGTATCGCCCCGTCGGCTCTGCAGAACGACCGTTCAACCGCAGCACACGATACTCTTTTGTTTTCCTGGTGGACATTTTACATGCCTTCCATGGAATTCAAGGAGTTCTCCCTTCGGTTCTTAATCAGTGAGATTAAACAAACAATGGTTTCAGGAGGAGCGTCAGTCGGGAATGTTGAATTTAGCCCTGTGGTTTTTCAGACGGCTTTGTTGGCCGGACTAGAAGATAACAGATAGTTTTGTGAGAGGGCCGCGTGTCAAGGTATTGGCGATGTGCTGGCCGAGAAAGGCGGTCATGATCCCATCGTTCAAAACTTGTCTTTTTATTTTTTAATTCCTCAAAATGAGTAGTAGTTGAGTATTAATGTGTTTTCCAGGCATTTTTTGAGTTCTGAATTATTCGATGCCTCTCATGACATTAAATCTTATTTGTTTAAGCCGTACAAAAGACTGGAGTTTCCGCTTGGTTTGCCTGACAACTGCTCCAAAGGCCAATTGACATGCCATTCATTTTTGTGGATAAAAAAAAAAAAAAAACTAAGTGAAATCAAAGAACTTGGACTTGAAGCTAACAGAATCAGAGTTTTTAAGATTCATCAGGAGCAGACCATGAACGCAATCTGAACCAAACTCCTGGTCCGTCGCGATATCCTCCGTTAACTTTATCACATTCAGTTTTATGTCATGGTGTGAAAACATCAAGGCTGTTGTGATAGACAGTTGAGTCTTTAGTCTTCCTGTACCTGCTGATCGAACAGAGCCCAGAACATTGGCAGGGGGATGTAGAGCACCAGAACCCGAAGAACCATCTTGATCTCTTGGATGAGACGTTTCTGTTGGGGCACAGACACGCACATGGGATTGATTGTCGCTGCAATCAAGGCGCAGAAATTGCACGGAAGAGTCAACAACGGGAGCACTCTGTTATTACCGAGTACTTCTCCTCGGCCCAGTCCAGCCAGTGCTCCTTCGACTTGTCATACTTTGACTTCCTCCAGCGGTTTTTGATCGCAAACTGTAAACAAAAAAATTCAGAAACGGGATTAGTGTCTGCAGCAGGTTATTAAATCTTCGGGTAGTGCCAGGGAAAAGTGCGAGGTGACTCACCCCGATGCAGTTGCAGACTTGCAACAGGATGTTTCCCTGGGGAGGAGTCCTCTTGTATAGACCGCTGCCAGCGATGAACACAACTGCGCAAGACAGATGCAGAGTTAGAGTGGATTCAGGGGAGTGAAGACATCAGTTTGCGTTAGTAGCTGTTGTGCAATCCTTTGCTCCACTTGTTATACTTGCTATGATAACATGGTCTTAATATTTCCTCTAAACAACCAATGAGAAGAAACAGCACAATCTAACGGTAATTTGTCTTTTAAGGACGTATCATCCTCTAACTGGGCCTTATGAAGTGCTATGAGGTAATAAATCGTAAAATGCTGTAAACACGATTCAGGCCTCTAACACTAAAAGCTCCTACGTCGTCTCACCCTCGCTGTGGCCTCTCTTGTATTAAATCACAGTTTGTTTTCACAGCGAGCGGTCAGCCAGGCATGAATCCCATAAGGATGAGGGGTGACAGGGACTCAAAGGCAGACACAACTGACTGTCAGGATGTACGTACGTAGACGGGCCTGGATCAAGAGGAAGCCCAGCCTTGTATAAACACAATCTCAGCAACCAGATCACAGCCTGAACTGGAGCTCGGTTTCATATACGTGACAGTTATAGCTGATATAAGCTGATTTTGCAACTGTGTCGTTATTAATCCATCTTCTAGGGAAGTAACAGAAACTTACACAGTGTTTTTTTTTCGGCTGCATATTCTGACCCTTACTTATCTAAACTCACATTTACCCTCATAACAAACAACAGCCTTGTGATATGCCAAATGTGTCAAGTTCAAAATGCACAAGTTATCTATCTTGGGTCTCAGTCCAAAAAAAGACAGACTGTATGTTATATGGATCAGAATGCCCAGATTCTCAACCTCATGGTAATCCCAAGATCTTGAGTAAAGGCCACTGGATTTAGGATATGCCCAGCAGGATTTATACAACGAACATTATTTCCGGGGTCAAGACTAAACTATAGCTTTTGTCGTTTTCTTTCCATATTATCTAAAATGTAATAAATTACTTAAAATTAAGTGCATCATCTGTGCAACTTTGAAAAATATAGTATAGTAGATCTATATAGCTCATGAGGCTAGCAACTCAATTCTATTGGCTATAATCACCCCCAGTACTCAAATTGAATATTGTCTCCGCCCCTTTTTGGGGATACCCAAAAAACACTTGCCATAGACTTGTATTTAAAATAATGGTACAAGAACAAAGCAAAAGAAATTTTATAAATGATCCAAAGACACAATGTTAAGTAAATTAACAGTATGCCAATTTGCATATAACAGAACAATCGTGATATATTGAAAAAAAAAATATTTGATCCTTCGTCCGTCATTAAAGTGGTGCAATAACTCCACTCAATGCTCAAGAAATCTATTTTGACCTTACTAAGTATCCAGGTAAACAAATTACCTGTGAAATATTTTACTTTGTAGTACTGCTCAACGAATAGTATGCTAGCTAGCAATATCATTGTGCAATGATAACTGAATTAGCTGCGCTATACATTAGCTTGGTTTGTCTAGCCCAGTGGTTCTCAATTATTTTCTGTTAGGCCCCCCTTAGGAAGAAGAAAATGTCTTGGGTTTTGAGTGACTTTCCTTTGTCTTATTATCTTCCTCTCTTACGGCCTTTCTTTTCATCCCTGTCAAATATTTTTTTCCATGTTCCCTCAGTTTGTTTACATCGCTTACCGCTGGCTCTGTTAAAAAACACCATAGAGCTAATAGTGCGCACAATGAGAGCGCCACTGCCACCTACTTTCTCGATGTGCAATTACACTTTAATCGAATACAACAAGAGCAAGCACTCGCGCCCCCTCAGGCATTGCACGGCGCCCCCCAGGGGGGCGCGCCCCACTATTTGAGAAGGACTGGTCTAGCCTGAGCTCCTGCCATTAGCTGTTAGTAGCATTCAAATAACCCAGGCTCACACCAGTAATATGGTCTGGAAAATGTAGGCACCAGGTTTGTTTGAGGAAGAAGAATGTGTGACAAGCTACAGGAAATTTATTGATTATGAAAGCTAGTGGACTTTGTTCTCTGGCAACCATGCATGTTTGTGCAAACTTTCTTGACACTCCATTTCTTTTGAATTCCATGTCGCTCAGGGTATAGAGGGAGAGTGTTACACAGGTTTGATTTTTGATCATATTGTGGAATAATCTATTACAGTGGGACAGACACTCACCTAAAGCCACTATCATCAAAACTGCAGGAACCCCAAAGGCCAGAGCATAGCAGTCACCACCGAAACACTGCACATCACCTGCAGGAGTCGAGGTTAGTTATTCACGTGACAGGCCTCATTGGTACGCAACACATTTTGAACATTAAGAATGTGAACGCTCACCTCTCAGTACGGGCGTAATCAGTGTTGACAAGAGGCTCCCAGCATTGATTGACATGTAGAAAATGGAGAAGAATTTCTGCCTCTCGCTGGTCTGCAGGTGATCAATAAACAATCAGGAGTTCAGTGCTACGTTCTCCATTTTTACATATATTTTACACATTATTTTATAACAATTTGGTTGGCTAATGTGTTAGCAACGCGTTTCAAATGTGTGGTACGGTAATATCTGGCTTTTTAGCTTCAAAGCGCTTCAGTTTGTTTGTCTGCTCTCGCAATGATGTGACATTGATGAGCATCGAGTAAACAGAAAAAATTCTCACATGTTGATACGTAAAATGTACCGCACCTAAATAATACATTAACAGCTCTTGTTGACGAGCCTTGAAGAAAAGCCCTTTGATTATTGTCAAAGGTTTGGTAATAAAAGCTTTACAAGACAAATGAACTATCAGACTTAACAACAACACAAGGTCAGACCAGTTTTGATCTGAAGAAGTGCTTTATGAAACAAATAACAAGTTGTTCTACTGAGAATAAAGCTATATTTATGGATCCATGAATCTATGCCATGGATACACCATAGCTCCACCACAGGTACATCATAGGTACAACATTGGTATGCCATAGGTATGCCATAGCTCTATATGTACACGACTAATTGATTTGGTCTAGTTTCCTCGTTGCATTTCTCACAGACAGTGCAAACATTTGAAAAAGAGAACCTTACATGCTCCTCCTCAAACTGGTCTCCTCCAAATGCTGCCACGCAGGGTTTGATTCCACCGGTGCCGAAAGCTATGAGTATCAGCCCTACCATAGACAGGGCACTGAAACACACACACACAGAGCAGACAAAATGTATAGTATAGGGATTATTAGGAATATTTCTAGGGATTATCGTTATTAATATGGAATATTTCCTGGGTCTAATTAATTATTAATTTGTGCTAAAGTGCACCAAATATCCAGAGATTTGCAGCTGACAGTTGGTCGCTAGGGAAAGTTTCAGGGTCTGGTTGCCCTAGTAACCACCCTGTATATTTCCCACCCTGAATGTTTCCAAATGAAACTAATAAATCATAGAAATGTTGTTAATATATGGACGGAGGTTCCTCTTTGGGGTTGACCAGTGGATTTTTTTGGTGTAATGAATCAAAGTCATGGACAGTAAATGTTTAGGGAAACCAAACTTCTAGGCTTTTGAATCAATTCCCACACCTCTACTGTTGACTGATTCAAAAACCATACATGGTGTTATGAGCGACCGAATACTTACATGTGCACGTCCGTGTTTCCCACGGTGGGAATGGCTCCCACCGACTTGATCACATGGCCGATCACGTAAATAATGGACAGGTAGATGATGGTCCTGTTAAGAGCAAACAGTGGCTTATTATGTGCAGTCTGTGTGTGTGTGGTCAGACTGATTCATCTCCACTAACGGGTAGTGTTTGTCAGAGCAGTCAAAGCTCCTTGGTTAAAGGCATGAGATACGCTGCATGATGTAGCGCAAACCACCGATGGTGATTCAACTACAGACACATGGTGGACACAGTGTGTTGTTAAATGAGACATGAAAATGAGATCACTCTTCTTTTGAAATAATGTGAATTAACAAATTTAGTGCGTGATGCTTACAGAGGAACTACTTTTTACAACCTGGACCTTTTTTCTGGCATAAAATTCAATCGTATCATATAACTTTTGTGTAAATTGTAGTCGTTTGGGAGATATTTAGTGTGTATATCCATATAGTGGGAGTGAATGGGGCACCGAAACGCAGCCTCTAAATAACATATTATCTACCACAAATAAATTTCACCAATATTTTGTCATCATCCGAGCTCTGTAGATCGACCTATAGACCCCGGATGACGTCATCTCTGAGAGCTGAGCGCACCTGCAATGATCGACTTGTTTACCTGTAATTTTCTACTGCTAGTTTTTTGCAACATGGCTGAATATTTTTCAGATTCTGAGGTTGTGCACGAACCATAGCAATACACCAGATGACAATAACAGGTTACTCCGGAGTCAACGGGGAATAGCAGAAGCGTATCATAAAAAAATATTGGTGAAATGAGCAAGTTTGGCGGCAGATAATGTGTTATTTAGAGGCTGTGTTTCGGTGCCCCATTCACTCCCATTATATGGATATACGCAACTCTAAATATCTCCCGAATGACTACAAATTACACAAACATTATATGGATGAGTAAATTCTCGTATTCTATGCCATAAATAAGGTCCAGGTTGTAAGAAACAGTAGTTCCCCTTTAACCCTCATGTTATGTTTGTTTCTAAGGAACAGCAGTGATGTTCCTGGGTCAATTTGATTTATTTAGTGCAACTCTGCGCTCACAATTCACTAGTTTTTCCATGAAAAATGCATGTTATTTTTTTCATGTTAACTGGAAAGACCTACATATAAAATCCAATAATTTTACTTGACATTGATTTTTTTATTTTTTTTTTATTTTATATGACATTATTTATTTATTTATTTATTTATTTTTTATAGGGTGGCGGTAACTCAACATGAGAAAACCTCTTTCATTTCAGGATTAAATTGACACCCACTTGAATTTTCCGAGCCAGGAGTCGGCGATAAGAGCGCCCAGTATAGGTGTGAAGTAGCAGAGGCTGCTGAAGGCGTGGTAGATAGCCGTGGAGAGATCCTTGTCCCAGTGCAGGTACGTGAGGAAGTAGAGCGTCAGCACCGCTGTGATCGCACACACACAGAGACAGAAGCTTGTGACTCACATGGAAAGACCAAAATGCATCGCAACGTCTCAGCGAAACATATTCTACAAGTGTCTGACTGATGTGGAGCCTCTGAATCCTATAACCCTTCGTGCACTGCTGGGGGTCAGTCATTCTTAATTGAAGTTTACGCCAGTTACGGACAATTCTGTCACATGACCTGGAACAATCTACTGGGATTTAGTAATAACTGAAACCAGACATGAGCTGCGTCCTGTCAGTCGCTCTGTCATTCCTCAACTCCAAATGAATGCCAAATATACCAGATGTGTGAAGCAGAATGTTTTGGGGGCGATGACGAATATTTATATGAGACTTTCCCAGACATAAAATAAGTATGTTTGGATAAACAGTTTGGTTGATTTAAATATTCAAGGTACTCGGGAGGAAATTAAACTCACAAACACACGGCTAAAGCTCATACCGTTCACTGAGGAACAACAAAACCGGTCCCGCTGCACAAACTCTGCACAGTTTATTTGACAGCAACCTCTTTATTCCAGGCTGACTTCCCAATGCTTTCCCCCCAAGCTTCCAGCTAACTCCCACGGTATTCCTGCACAGATGGAGTTCACAGTTTGCCGACTGAAACATGCAGTTTGTACACACTGAATGTTTTACTGCTGCGCGCTGGACGCTCACGCTTCAGGAAATTGATCCGGAACGAAGCGTCATTTTCTGGTGAATATTAATTTGTCCTTGTTTATTTGCACTGTAAATTAAATATTTGCGCACGTTAGTATTCCGCACTAAAATTAATCAAGTGATAATGAAACTAAAATGTGTTTGCATTAATTCACAGACGTCTCAACCCAACTTTACTTACAGAGCACTTTAAAAACAACCACAGCCGAAAGACGTTGCTGTACACACTGTGATTGTGCGTTTATGGTTTTATAGTTTTTAATCATTTGTTTTGTGTTCTGCATAAGACAAATGATTAAAAACTATAAAAGTATAAAACAACAAAACGATAAAACAATAAAAACGATAAAAGCAATAAATAAGAGCAGGGTCTCATGTTGGGTTGAAAGCCAAGAAGTGAAAATGGGTTAGGGCTTGTCTGGGGCGGCTTGTCTGATGTGCAGTGGTAGGCCGTTACATCATTTGGGATCAGCTGACCTGAGACATCGAGAAGAAGTGTAAGGATGGAGAAGATCAGGGAGGTAAGGCCGGAGCGAGACCGTTTAAAAGCATATGTGGCAAACATAAGGCCCGGGGGCCACAATCAGCCCAAAAGAGGGTCTAATATGGTCCGCGGGATGAAATTACGAAGTGTAAAAATTACACTGAAGACATTAACTGCAATTTTTCCAATAAAAGTAACTGCAATTCCAAGTGTTCACGCATATGTGTGGACATAACAAGTGAGACCTAGAACTAAACACAAATTGCATTTATTTTTCTTAATAAATGTGGAGTTTAGGGAAACATTTGGAGATGATTACAGGTTAATACGCTATCGTGTTAGTGCTCCAGCCGCCCTTGACGTCAAACTGGGCTGCATGTGGCCCCTGAACTACAATGAGTTTGACACCCCTGGTTTAAAGAGTCAAAGGCAAATGCAAGAATCTTAAAATGAACTCTAGAGTGGAGGGAGGCTAGGATGGGTGCAAGAAAGGGCTTCACCTTTTCCCAGCCGCCCCAAGCTTAAAAAAGCTGCACCAATTTGCCCGATCCCAATTTAAAATCACCGTCGATCTTAAAACCCAACTTTGAGACTGCTGGTTTTGCACGAAACTGACAAGGGGCCCAAATCGACTCGTAAAAGCCGGCCGACATGACCTCGTGTGGGTTTCTTCTCCACGGTGAGTTTAGGAACTGATTGAAGTAACGTGACAGGGGCGGACATGTGAGTTTAAGTGAGGTCATGTGAGGGGAAGAGAGAAACTTTATCTGTCTGTACCAGGCTCTCTGGTACATTGCTCTTCTTTAACTTGCAATGTTTGAAAACCAGAACATTGTCGCTCATGAAAAGTTCTCCGGGACGTTTCACAGTTCAGAGACAATCTGTGAAATCAGACCCCTGCTCTTTGGTGTCATCTGTTATACATTTCTACCACCACCACCATCACCACAAACCAAGCAGCCATACCTTTCATGCCATAGTAGGAGAAGCGTTCACAGAACTCGTTCACCACTATGAAGCAGATGCTGAGCGGGTAATTGGTCCCGCATAGTTTCTGAAAGGAAAAAAAGACACTTTGGATTTACAGGATGACATCTTAAATAACATCACGAGAAATTAGATAGATTTAAAAAATAAAACTTTCACTTTCTTGTCAATACTTTCACAATCGCTAACAGAGGATTGTGCAACATGCTGCCGTGAAATGGGTGGAATGTAACCGATGCGTTCTTCCTGTTTGTCACTCTCATGAGATACTGGAGTTAATCATTACGCAGAAATAGAAGCTTCATAGATTCCTCTGATAAGAGCAGATAAACTGATGAAAATGTCCAACATGCTCCTGTGATTAAATCGCACGGCCACGGTTTCGCACGCGCTTGGATTTCTGTCACCGCCATCGTGGTTAAATTCCACCCGCTTTCATGCATTTCATGGCCTTTCATTTTCTTTCTCTCTTAGCTGAAACCTATACGTGCGTGTTTTCCTGCAGCTTCTGGACAAATCCCACTTCTTACTTCCTTGCTTTTTTTTTGTTTTTCTCTGTAAACTACGTTCCTCTGCAGATGAGGCCTTTAAGTGGAGATCATTAAAGCAGCATCACATGACTGCTTTCCAGTTGTAATGTCAGTCACTTAGTCACTACGATAAAAAGGAAAGATGACTTCTCTGATTTCTGTCGTCACGAACGAATAATCTGAGACAAAACGGGGAATTTGAAGATGCAGCCTTTGTGATTATTTCAAAACACTGCCTCAACTAAACTGCTCACGAGCTGAATTAACTGAATAAGAAGATTTGTTCAATAGGGAAACTAGTCTTTAAATTGCAGCTCTGGCATGTACAGCGTAGAGTTGCTTGTAAATTCTGCGTTTTCCTCCTTCGTCCTGCTTTTTGTGCTACAGCAAAAAATATAATCGAGACATGCGACAGTGCAGGAATTCCTGAGTGCAACTTTAAGGGTCAGATGTGTTTCCTCACTTCTGTTTGTTTACCCAAGCGAAAGCAGATGTTGCATTTGTCCTGAGATTTTTTTTTTTCCTCTTTTAATTCTGGTTTTGTCTGCAGGTTTTAACGCAGACAGTTTAAAACTAAGGTTATCCGCTGAGTCGACTCCATTTATCCATGAGGATTGTGAGATATCAGTCACTGTCACTTTATATCTCTCTGCCTGACTCTCAGCAGATTTCACGTTGACTGCTTCTTGAGCTGAAACACTGATGACAGTAAAGTCTTCACAGCCAAATAAAGAAGGCATCTATGTGGGTTTTTTATATATAATTTGTTTGTCTTTCTCCTGCAAAACTAAGATTTGCTATCATGTCCCGTCTCCAAAAGGAGACAATAAGATGCATCAACTTTCAGCCTGCATGCGCCTTGCTCTTGGGGAGGGGGGAGTGCCTGTTGCATCAGCTCACTGGTGTGTTTTTTTGTCTAACCTAACGGTTAAAAGAGAGATGTTAAGCGGAGCAAACAACTCTGACTGCAAAAAAAAAAAAAAAAAAAAAATGCATCTCCATTTCATTCACAAACATCTGAGGCGCCCTCGACTCTCCCGTGTGTGTCCGTGCGTTTTTTCTCCAGCACAGAATTTCTTTCGTGTATAAAAAAAAAAACTTTTCCAACAATCAAAACGCAACAAAACAAGCTAAAAAGTCTTTGCACACTTCGCGTAACTGCGGCATATTTACCTTGGAGGGCATGTTGAGTAGCTTGCTGGAGAGATTTTGGATCTTTACTGGCGCATCGGGGAGCTCCTGTTCGGCATCCAAGTCCGTCCCACTCTGTTCCGCTCTAGTGTGAAACCTCGAGCATTTATGCTCTTAAAGCCGAGTTAAAAGTTAATATTCCACCACAGAACTTGGACTTGTTACCCCAGGAGAAGCAGCGGGCCTTCACAGCTCGGGATTAATTCTAAACAGAGCAAAAAAAATAAATGTCACTCGGATGAGGATTGTTTTGTTTTTTTCTCCTAAACGCAAGCCAGCGTTGGCATTTCACTCACTTTCTAGCGGTGGAGCAGGAGGTCCGTTAGCTGCCGTAGTGAAGCGGGGACCAGAGGCTGCTGCAGCCTCTCTGCTTAAGTACAATGGAGCTGTTGTTACGCTCGGCCGCAGACCTGCCTGCCTGTGGG
Organism: Planiliza haematocheilus; assembly: GCA_005024645.1. Taxonomy (NCBI): domain Eukaryota; kingdom Metazoa; phylum Chordata; class Actinopteri; order Mugiliformes; family Mugilidae; genus Planiliza; species Planiliza haematocheilus. The sequence continues at coordinate 108,002 of SRSE01000706.1, forward strand.
ATGGGGGGGTCAAAGGGAACTGGATGTGCCGGTCAAGATGCGTCTCTGATCCGCATGAATGAGCGCATCGCTAAGTTTATGTAAATTCACCCTGTGTGTGTGTGTGTGTGTGTGTGTGTGTGTGTGTGTGTGTGGTATTACTCATGTTGTATTACTCACGCCTCTATTTTGGACACATAAAAGAAAATGATGGGTGTCTTTTTATTTGTTTGTTTGTTTAAGTCATAGGTCCAAACTCTTGCAGAATATTAGATGTGGGGCCACTTGTCTTGACCCCACATCTATTTCAAGGTTTAACCTGGCTGGACTTTTAGAGAATGCACTGACAATGGTCCAAAAGTTAATTTTCTTGTGTTCAACTTGAATCAGGTGACGTCAATAAACATAAATAAATAATTGGTGATCAGTGTTTGCATCATAACCGAATTAAACCTTCTCTCTGTTTGGTGACTTCAATCGGTCACACCATAGATAATATAAAGATGGACGATGAAACTGCTCCTCAAAAGTGAATCCAAAGCAAACTAGAGCTCCCCCTGGTGGTTGGCTGCAGTATAGGTCCTAAGCTCCGCCCCCTCCATGTTAGTGGATGGGACTTGGGCCAAACACTAAAATACACGTCATATTTTTTTTTTTTTTTGGGCTGTTTTGCGTAATTTTAGCTAGTTAATATAATGTTATTGCATATTAAAGTGCATTAAAATTGTTTGGATAAGTTTCGTTTCAGTTAGTTATTTGATGCTATAGAAACAGGATGTGACATGATGGTGACTACCAGTTGCCACTCCATTAAGCAGTGCTGTGGGACAGTGAGAGAAATAACAGTGTATAATCCAACATTTGTTTGTAACTGATGGAGGTAGAGGAATTAAACAAAAAGTGAGTCTGTCTGGAAAAGTGAGAAGTCTGATTGGATCATGGTCAGTTCGACCAATGGAAGTGGGGACGCATTGTCCATATTTATATACAGTCAATGCATCACACAGATTGAGGAACTGGAATACATATATATTCTTTTTAGCACAAGTGACTGATGACAGACACTTGTCAATAGTTTTGGCATTTGACCGTACACTCAGTACATTTCAACAGGTTATGGTAATGAAAAACGATGAACAGCTGCAGCCTTTCTTTTGTTTTAGAAAGTACTCAACAGTGTGTTTAAAAAAAACACTTTTATAATATTTAGACATATTATTGTATTTCTGATGCATGGTCATCTAGGGAGAATTTTACTGTTGTATTTGGTCACAAAAGAACAACGTAGTGCTTTTTTTTAATCAGTGAACCTAATGTTTCTTGAATTTTAAAATGTAATTATATTTTGGGGAGAAGTTAATATGTTTTTTGAATGTAGTGGAGTAGAGACATCAGCGGTGAACAATGAAAATACATTTGTTTTTTGTATTTATAAATGTTTAAACAGGTATGTACGGTATTAGTATATAGTTTTAGTTAGTTAGTTATAATAATCATGCAATATTCTGTTAAACTTGCATATATTTAAACTTAGTTGACTCCTTCGTTGCTTTCTCATTACGTCGTCTGCGTCTCTTACATACAAGAGACTCTGTCAGGAGTTAGCTCAAAAACCACAAAGTAAAAAAATAAATCCTCTTCTCTAATCATATCTTAATGTCTGCTCAGAAGCTCTCAGCTGCGTCACACCCGCCCCATCAGGCGACAGAGTTTCCTCAGTTGTCATGGAGACGGCTCAGGTGCTGTGGACATAATTGGAGAGAGATGTCCTCGTAGACCTTTATGTGGCTGTTCATTGACTCCTGCGTCAGGACTCTGGACGAGTTACTGAAGGATTGACGACCTACTGCCAAGGTCATCAAGCAGCTGGGTCTAGATTTGATTGAAATAAATATGAAGGTGGTGGAAAAAGCCACGAAGCCTCTGCATCCCACTTCAGCGGGATAGATTTTTGCATTCCATCCTCATTGTTGTGCTTCTGCTGCTGGTCCTGTGTGGCTCAGTTTCTCATGCTCATAGGCCTCTTCAGCTGAATTCTCCCACGGGACTTTAAGCTCTACTATGTAGGCATCCTTCAGTGAAGAGGACCAGGTCTGGCCTAAGGGTGGTGGAGGCAAAGATATGCGCTAAGCCGCAACTTTGAAAATGTCGGACGACTGAAAAGAACCTGGAGAACACTTCCCAGTCCGTGAGGGTGATTTGTCTTGTAAATGTAAATGCAAATACCACGTTGAAAGATAAGTCACCGTCTTATCGCGTGTTCTCCTTCGTGCAAACTGCCAGGACATAACTGAATGTGCAGGTTCAGTTGCTCACTCTTCCTGTCATGACTCAGATTTGCTGTAACTGACGAAAAACAGGATTCAAGTGTATTTGGGCTTTTTTAGCTCTTCACCGCAAGTTACTGTGACGTAGACGCTCTGCACTGATCACAGCAAACCACAACTGGACGGAACAGAAATGTCCAGTTTGTGCAAAGTCACAAAACTGAGGTTATGACTCTACAATGAATGATGCTGCCTGGGAAAATCTATCTGTACGGCCTGATGTCATGGATCGACGCCCAAACACTCATAGTAATGTGATAATAGTCACTTTGCGGTGCGCTGTTAGAGATGCTACTGGACGTGGTAATTGTCTTTCTTAGCCATTTAAAAACCATATTTGGTAACGTCCCGCACACATTTTCTACCAGGCTTTCTTTGCCAGTGCCTTCCTCTACGCTGCAGAAGAAGAAGGACACCTCACAGCTGGACAAACTGATTCAGAAGGCAGCCGCTGTGGTAGGGAGGCAGAGCTGGAGTCAGTGGCGATGATAAGGACCTTGAACAAACTCCAGTCCATTAAGAACTATGTCCACCACCCTCTACATGATGCCACAATCAGGCTGAGAAACTCGTTCAGTGACAGGCTGCTGTGTCCGTCCTTCTCCACGGACAGGGTGAGGAGGTAATTTGTCCCTCAGGGTATACGACTCTACAGTGCCTCCCTGTCAGGAAACAACCAGACTTTGGTCATTACTGCCAATTCTGTAAAAAAAAAACTCTTCATATGCCGTACAATAACACTCTAGGACTGGAATTTTGAATTTCCAAGTAATTCAACCCCTGTTTGCTTGTCTAGGTGACTAAAGAACTATGCAAGGATACTGATACTATTGCTTTGTCACGATTTAACACAGGAAAACAAACACAGATAAGGACTAAATGAAAATATCGTGTAGTATCAAAACAAACCACAAGAGGGAAGCATTAGTCTACATCTGTTTCAGCCACTAACAGGCCACATATAGGAAATTACCACAGACTCCAAACCAGCAAAAACAATGCTTAACGTTTCTGGTTGGAGTTGGAGGTGTTTCTTTTGTGCTAAAAATGTTAAAAACATTTTTAACTATATTTAATTACAAGGGTGTGCCTGGCCTCTCGCCTGAAGACAGCTGGGACAGGCTCCAGCCCCTCCCTCCTCGTGACCCGTTACATGAATTAATTATATTATATTATTATATTATATTATATTATATAGAATTTGTTAATTAGGTGTATACTAGCACAAAATAATACAGTATATGTCGTCAGACATCAGATTCTGACTTCATAGAGACATTTCTATACCACCAACCGGCCTTACCGTTTCATAGCTGAGCATCACCTTCATGTCCTTACTGCACTACATCTTTGGACGTCAGTCAACACAATCAGTCAAAAGCAAAAAATGCTATTTTTATTTCGATGTGGACTTTTGTTTTATTTCATTTAGTCTCAAGTTTTAACTTCGTCGGATAAAACGTCAACAAATTAGGATGAAGGTCAAGGGTCAAAATCATTTTCTCAACCTCTTCATTATACATTATACTCTTCCTATAAACCAGGGATCTTCAATGTTTTCCAGGCCAAGGAACCCCAGACTGATGGAGATAAGGAGCGGAGGCCCCCTACTTATGTATATGTGTATTTAAAGACATTTAAATATCGCGACCGCCCGCAGTACCTCCGCGGATCCCCTAGGGGTCGCGGATCCCCTGTTGAAGACCTCTGTTGTAAACCATTCAGATGTTATTTCAGAATCAGAATCAGAATCAGAAAGGACTTTATTGCCAAGCATGTTTGTGCATACAAGGAATTTGCCTTGGTGTTGGTACGCATAAAAACAAAATAGAATAGAATAAAATAAAATAAATATAGAAACTATATTTAAAATACAAAAATACAAAAACTACAAAATATATACACAGTATATATATATATATTCCACCAGAACTGTGGGGTGATGGTGAGACTGATGTGTTCATGGGGGGGGCTTGGTATTGTTCAGCAGACGGACTGCGGATGGGAAAAAACTGTTCACCATGCGAGTGGTCCTACACTCGATGGATCGCAGCCGTCTGCCAGAGGGGAGTCTGTTGAATAGTCCATGTCCAGGGTGAGAGGGATCAGCCACAATCTTAGCTGCACGCTTCAGAGTCCTGGAAGCGTACAGCTCGTCGAGAGACTTTAGACTGCAGCCAATCACCTTCTCTGCACAGCGAATGACACGCTGCAGTCTGCTCTTGTCCTTAGCAGAGGCTGCAGCATACCAGGTGGTGATGGAGCTGGTGAGGATGGACTCAATGATGGCCGTGTAGAAGTGAACCATCATTGTCTTTGGCAGGTTGAATTTCTTCAGCTGCCGCAGGAAGTACATCCTCTGCTGTGCTTTTTTAATCAGGGCGCTGATGTTCAGCTCCCATTTGAGGTCCTGCGAGATGATGGTGCCCAGGAAACGGAAGGACTCCACAGTGTTGACTGTAGAGTCAGACAGGATGATGGGGAGGAGTGGGGCTGTGTTCTTCCTGTAATCCACAATCATCTCCACTGTTTTGGAGGCGTTCAGCTCCAGATTGTGGCGGCTACACCAAGTCACCAAGCGGTCAATCTCCAGTCTGTATGCGCTCTCATCTCCACCTGAGATGAGCCCGATGAGGGTGGTGTCATCCACAAACTTCAGGAGCTTGACAGACTCGTGACTGGAGGTGCAGCTGTTGGTATACAGGGAGAAGAGCAGAGGAGAAAGGACACAGCCTTGAGGGGAACCAGTGCTGATGGTACGGGAGTCTGAGATGTGTTTTCCCAGCCTCACATGCTGCCTCCTGTCAGACAGGAAGTCTGTGATCCACCTGCAGATGGAGTCAGGCACGGTCAGCTGGGAGAGTTTGTCCTGTAGTAGAGACGGAATGACCGTGTTGAAGGCCGAGCTGAAATCCACAAACAGGACCCTGGCATATGATCTGGGGGAATCCAGGTGCTGGAGGATGAGGTGGAGTGACAGGTTGACAGCGTCATCCACAGATCTGTTTGATCTGTAGGCAAACTGCAGGGGGTCCAGGAATGGGTCTGTTAAGTCCTTGAGGTGTGAAAGCACAAGGCGCTCAAAGGACTTCATCACAACCGATGTCAGGGCAACAGGGCGGTAGTCATGCAGTCCAGTGGTCCTTGGCTTTTTGGGGACTGGAATGATGGTGGAGGCCTTGAAGCAAGCTGGCACGTGACATGACTTCAGTGAGATGTTGAATATATCCGTGAACACTGAAGACAGTTGATCAGCGCAGTACTTCAAGGTGGATGGAGACACAGCATCTGGTCCAGCAGCCTTGCGGGGGTTCTGCCTCGTAAACAGCCTCTTCACTTCCTTCTCCAGGATGATGAGAGGTGAGATGGAGGAGGGAGGCTCTGAGACCACCGGCTGTGAAGGAGCCTTGGCCGTTGTTGTTGTCGGGGAGGAGGGGGGCACTGGTGTGACGGCCTGTGAAGTTTCACAGACACCACTGCTGGTAGGGGAGGTGTCACCGTGGGGGGTGGTGGTCGTGGTACTGTCCCATTGTCTTTCAAAGCGGCAGAAGTATTCATTCAGGTTGTTGGCCAGGCGTGAGTCGTTCACAGAGTGGGGGGGTTTGGGCTTGTAGTTGGTGATGTTCTTGAAGCCCCTCCAGACAGAGCTCGAGTCGTTGGCTGCAAACTGGCTCTGCAGCTTTTCTGAGTACAGTCGTTTAGCTTCCCTCACCGCTTTGCTAAACTTGTATTTGTAATTTCTCCACAGAAATTACACAGTTGGTGACGTTTTAATGACAAAAAAAAAAAGCGAAAATCCCAGTCATGGACTCTGTTACTGTTACCATAAAGCTTTTTTATTTTTCTGTATGTACAAATACACAAAAATATGACAATACATATTTTCCTTTGGAAATCCATCACACTGTTAACTTTTAATATTTATAACAGTGAGTGTCTTTGTATATTTAAGATGGTGATAAATTAAAAATAAGCATTTTAAATGACTTGAAAGAAGAGGCTGGTCGTATTCTAAAGACCAACAAATGGGAATAATTGCTTAAGTTTCATATTTTATCACTTGTGCACGTGTTTAAGTCTTAATGTTCTCCCAGAAGAAAGTCTCTCCTGATTGAAAAAGCCTCTACATTAATAAAAAAGAAAAAAGAAAAAGATAAAATGACACTTTTAAAAGGTATATTTTCAGTGGGAGTCAATGGGTTCGGGACTGATTGTCACACTCAGCAAAGTTTTCAAGAAATTGTTGGACACTGAATAACACCAGCCTCATCTTGTAAAGGGAGGAACAGTCTCATTGCACAAAGTATGTACTGACTACTATCAGTGTTTTCGTGGACGTGCAGTGGCTTGTTCTTTGACCAGCTGTTCCTCTCCGCCTCCGCGTCCTCCTTTCAACGAGCTCCACATCCATATACTCTATCCATATACTCAAAACGTTAAGGACGTCCACCATCAACAAGACCAGGTCAGAGGTTAGTAGGTCAATCTACAGACCCCGGAAGATGATAACCGATAAGTCTGGACTCAACGGGGAATAGCACTAGCGTACAAAAACAAATTATTGGTGAAATGAAAGAGTTTCATGGAAGATAATGCGTTATTTAGAGACTGCGTTTCGGTGCCCCATTCACTCCCACTATATGGATATATGCAGATCTAAATATTGTCCATATGACTCCAAATGACACAGTTATATGGGTGAGTAAATGGTCGTATTTTATGCCAGAAATAAGGTCCAGGATGTAGTTCCCCTTTAAGCGTCTGGGTATATTTAAGGTGGTGATAAATTAAAAAATATGCATTTTAAATGACATTAAAAAGAAGAGGCTGGTCGGTATTAAATCTAAATGTTCTCCCAGAAGAAAGTCTCTCCTGAATGAAAAAGTCTCAAAAAACAAAAGATAAAATGACATTTAAAAACATATATTTTCAGTGGGAGTCAATGGGTCCAGGACCGACGGTCACACAAAGTTTTCAAGAAACTGTCAAACACTGAATAAAACCAGCCTCATCTTTTAAAGGGAGGAACGGTCTCATTGCACACAGTATGTGTTGACTACCATCAGTGAAGACGGCTCTTAACCGTGACTGTGAAGAAAAATAAGGCTTGCAGCGTTTACTCTACATACTAACCCGCACTGTACAGCTTCTTCATTTGACTTGCGGTTTAAGTGCATTGCAGCCAGTCTTAGAGACAGTAAGGCAACACAGTGTAAATACTAAAGCGGCTCACTGAGAGGAAACTCCCGCCGCCGCTCTCGGCTCTTCACCTCTCCTGTCTAGAAACTGAAGGTTGATCGGTGTAGCGGGGCAGAGCAGCGTCCTGGTCACCGGCTTCACTGTTTTCCCAGAAGGATCGGGCCTCACCTCAAAGCGCTTTATTACCTGTAGGAGAAAGAATACGGTTAAAAGGAGGGATTTAAATTTGAATTTATGTGAGGAACAAGAGCGTGATACAGCCTGAAGTTGTTAGGCAACTTAAATGTTATTTACTCGTCCAAATGCCAAAACTAACAATACAGGAGCACGCTGCTACGTGAACTGTCTGGGAAGTTACTACAAGTCAACAGCGCTTTCTGAATAAAGCTAAAAAGAAAATATTTGATTCCCTGGAAGCGAAAGCAGAGGCGGTTTGGTTCAGTCGGCTGAAAACCACTGGTCTGGTTGTAAACAACGTAATAAACAGCAAAGTAAAACCTTCAGATTGAAGTGGTTTTATTTAAGTGTGAATTCTGAAGATTTTAATTTAAATAAATACACAGATCTGCAATAACATTAAAACCACTGACAGCTGAAGTAAACAACATTTACCATCTTGTGACAATTCAATGTTCTGCTGGGAAACTTTTAGACCTGGCATTCATTCATTTATTCATGTGGATGTTACTTAGGCATGTAGCACCCACCTAGACCAGACCAGGCACCCCTACCCCATAGCAATGACACTCCTTGATGGCAGCAGACATCCCCAGCAGGACGCAGACACATGAAGAATAGCACAAGGTGTTGACCTGGCCTCCAAATTCACTAGATCCCAAACTGATCAAGTATCTGAGGGATGATCCACAGAGGCCCCTCCCCTCAAAGACCCCCCGACTAACAACATCTTGTTTCCGGACACCACAGGACACCCTTAGAAGGCCCATGTCCATTCTCTGATGATTCAACTGTTTCGAAGGCACAAGGAAGACCTACAAAATATCAGGAATGTGGTCATAATGTTATGCCTGATTGGTGTATTTTCATTACTAGAATATTGGGCTATGCTAACGTGGGGAAACGTAACTGCAGATGACTCACAGCTAAGACATTTAACCTGTTTCAACTCCTCCCCTATGGAAGACGCTACATGTTAAGCTCTGCATGTTAAAACAACAAGTCACAAGTCCTGTCCTACACCATCTGTACATATCCTCCTTTCCTCTTTTCTCTGTGTAACTACAACAAGAGCAATGTGCAGGTCAGATTTCTTGTATGTGTGTGGCACTAGGATATTATTTCTGCAGCTTCACGTGAAAAGCTATTAACTGGAAAAAAAAAAAAAACACGAGCCGGCTTTTTTTTACGAAGCAGTTACAAGATGATATAATGTGTTTGTCTGAGAGCTTTGCACTTAGCGCTATCGACCGTTTCTGGTTTACTTTGGCAGCAGATCAGCTTTGAAATGTTAGATGAAGAGCTGCACACCTCCAACTTCTGTCACTGTGTCCTGCGGTCATGCCATGTGCAGAATAAAATGAGATCGCAGAATCATGGAGAAAGCACAAAAAAAAAATGTGTGACTTCTTGAAAATAAAAATAGCTTGTGGTGTGACTGTGACTTTTAGTATCTGAATGACGCCAACTGAATTAAAAGGGAGCTGCTGTTTTTTACAACCTGGACCTTATTTCTGGCATAAAATATGATCGTTTTTTCACCCATATAACTTTTGTGTAATTTGTATTCCTGCGTTAGATAATTAGATCTGTGTATATCCATATAGTGGGAGTGAATGGGGCACCGAAACACAGCCTCTAAATAACATTATCTGCTGCAAAACTCGTTCATTTCACCAATATTGTTATCGTACCCTAGTGCTATTCCCCGCTGAGTCTGGAGTTACCTGTTATCATCATCCAGAGTCTGTAGATTGACTTACTAACTTCTGACCTGGATGATGTCATCTCTGAGCGCCAAGCGCACCCTCAACGGTCGGCTTGTTTACCTGTAATTTGCTGCTGTCTACAGTCCTCGGCTGATGACAACAGGTAACTCTGGACTCAACGGAAATAGCACTAGTGTACAATAACAAAATATTGGTGAAATGAATGAGTTGTGTGGCAGATAACGCGTTATTTAGAGGCTGCGTTTCGGTGCCCCATTCACTCCCATTATATGGATAAACACAGATCTAATTAACTCCAGAAGGTATATGGGTGACTAAACGACCATATTTTATGCCAGAAATAAGGTCCAGGTTGTAAAAAACAGTAGTTCCCCTATAACTTCTCAAATATCAACTTGTAAAAATAAAAAATGTTAAAAATACATAAAGATTAACAGAAAATTGACATGTTTAAACAGATTTTCTCACCCTGGACAGGAGGAGGTACATCTCAAGTTCAGCCACCCGCCGACCGAGACACGCCCTGATCCCGAATCCAAAGGGCACCGACCCGAACGGGTGATTCTTGGTCTTGTCGTCTGTTCCCCTGAGCCAGCGCTCCGGGAGGAAGGTGCGCGGGTCGGGGAAAATGTCCTCGTCGTAGGACACGGCGTAGTGGCACAGGTGGAAGAGAGTCTGCGAGAGAAAGAGCACAGTGAGATGGCGCTGCGCTATACCTGAACCCTGACAGCAGGTGTCATCTCTGGTCCTACCCTTTTGGGGAAGAGGTGTCCTCCCACCACGATTTCATTTTCGACAATGACGCGGGCGTTTCCTGGGACCACTGGATACATCCTGATGACACAAAACACAGTAAGCAGTCAACTATTTCATCTATTTGTTCAGTGTTTATTTAATTAATTATAGTACCACTAGGTTCTGTATTATATTATATCATGTGTGCATTGTTTCCTGTTCCTCTGACCGTAGCGTTTCTCTGATGATGGCCTTCAGGTACGGCATGTGGGTGACGTCGCTGCTGTCTGGCACCTTTTTCCCGGGGCAGACTCCTATCACTTCCTGGTATAACTGTTCTTGGATCTCTGGCTCCTTCGCCAGGTGGTACAGACACCACGAGATGGTGTTGGAGGTCTGCGGCCGACGAGAGGAAAGACAGGCTGTTGTGTTCTGTTGCTTGATATGAGTTTATTATAACTTCATGAACAAGACCTAGTCCCTGTGTTGACCTGTAAAAATAATTCACTCTGTGGGTTCCTCCGTGTCTGAGGAACATATTCATCTCCACATTTGACCTTATTCATTCCCTTCTTATCCTTTCACTTCAACCCTTCTCATCCTTTCACATCAACCCTTCTCATCCTTTCACATCAACCCTTCTCATCCTTTCACTTTAACCCTTCTCATCCTTTCACTTTAACCCTTTTCATCCTTTCACTTTAACTCTTCTCATCCTTTCACTTTAACCCTTTTCATCCTTTCACTTTAACCCTTCTCATCCTTTCACTTCAACCCTTTTCATCCTTTCACTTTAACCCTTTTCATCCTTTCACTTTAACGCCTCTCATCCTTTCACTTTAACGCTTCTCATCCTTTCACTTTAACTCTTCTCATCCTTTCACTTTAACCCTTCTCATCCTTTCACTTTAACCCTTCTCATCCTTTCACTTTAACCCTTTTCATCCTTTCACTTTAACCCTTTTCATCCTTTCACTTTAACGCCTCTCATCCTTTCACTTTAACGCCTCTCATCCTTTCACTTTAACCCTTCTCATCCTTTCACTTTAACGCTTCTCATCCTTTCACTTCAACCCTTCTCATCCTTTCACATCAACCCTTCTCATCCTTTCACATCAACCCTTCTCATCCTTTCACTTTAACCCTTCTCATCCTTTCACTTTAACCCTTTCATCCTTTCACTTTAACTATTCTCATCCTTTCACTTTAACCCTTTTCATCCTTTCACTTTAACCCTTCTCATCCTTTCACTTTAACCCTTTTCATCCTTTCACTTTAACCCTTTTCATCCTTTCACTTTAACGCCTCTCATCCTTTCACTTTAACGCTTCTCATCCTTTCACTTTAACTCTTCTCATCCTTTCACTTTAACCCTTCTCATCCTTTCACTTTAACGCCTCTCATCCTTTCACTTTAACCCTTCTCATCCTTTCACTTTAACGCTTCTCATCCTTTCACTTTAACGCTTCTCATCCTTTCACATCAACCCTTCTCATCCTTTCACTTCTACCCTTCTCATCCTTTCACTTTAACGCTTCTCATCCTTTCACGTCAAACATTCTCATCCTTTCACTTTAACGCTTCTCATCCTTTCACTTTAACTCTTCTCATCCTTTCACTTTAACCCTTTTCATCCTTTCACTTTAACCCTTTTCATCCTTTCACTTTAACCCTTCTCATCCTTTCACATCAACGCTTCTCATCCTTTCACATCAACTCTTCTCATCCTTTCACTTTAACGCTTCTCATCCTTTCACTTCTACCCTTCTCATCCTTTCACTTTAACGCCTCTCATCCTTTCACTTTAACGCTTCTCATCCTTTCACTTTAACTCTTCTCATCCTTTCACTTTAACCCTTCTCATCCTTTCACTTTAACGCTTCTCATCCTTTCACTTTAACGCTTCTCATCCTTTCACATCAACCCTTCTCATCCTTTCACTTCTACCCTTCTCATCCTTTCACTTTAACGCTTCTCATCCTTTCACGTCAAACATTCTCATCCTTTCACTTTAACTCTTCTCATCCTTTCACTTTATCGCCTCTCATCCTTTCATTTCTACCCTTCTCATCCTTTCACTTCAACCCTTCTCATCCTTTCACTTTAACGCGTCTCATCCTTTCACTTTAACTCTTCTCATCCTTTCACTTTAACCCTTCTCATCCTTTCACTTGAACCCTTCTCATTCTTTCACTTCAACCCTCATTTCTTTATATATTTTTTGCTTTTTATTCTTTATAAGAGGAAGATATTTGTCTCTGCTTATTAACTACATCAATGCTTTGTGCATGCATGCTGACAAGATATAAATTCTTCAAGAAAAGAAATGTTTAAAGTGAAGGTAAAGGCCGAGGAGGCTGAAGGTGAGGTAAACACTCACCGTGTCCACTCCTGCCAGGAGGAGCTCGGTGATGCTGCCCAGGATCTCTGGGAGCGTCATCTGCTCGCTGAGCAGCAGGTGTGTGAGATACGCTCCCTCCACGTCCCGGTCCAGGTGCACATTCTCCTGAATCTCCTCCATTTTCTTCTTCACCAAATCTTCAGCTACGAGACAAAAAAAAAAACTCATTAATTGGACTGGACACTTTTGCCCACTAGATGGGGAAGGAGAGACGCTGCAAGGGATCCCGTCAAGCTGTGACGTGGGAGTAGGACGGTATCACCCACGCGATGGACTTTGTCCTTTGAGAGGACCAACACAATCTGTTGACTTTTCAATTATTTGATAGTACAACCTGAGCTCTGGTGGTCCTGTTGGACCAAAATAACTAAAGGGAAGTGCCAGAAAAAGCACTGGCCCATAAAATCGTATGATCCGTTACAAGAAAGTAAACCGTGTATCTCAGCTGCTTTCAGATTTATGATGTTATTTTAGGGTATAAGTATATTTGAAGATAATTCATCCATATTTTTACTCGTTATCATTTATCCTTCTTATGTATATAGTGTATATTTACTTCTATTGTAGATTTGCACGTATGCAAATCTTGTAAATATTTTGCTTGTACTATTTTTAATATTGTTTTCATTTTTAATTATTTTTAATTATATTTTTAATTATTTTATTTAATTATTATTATTATTTTATTTCAATTACTTTTTTAGATTATTTTTAAATTATTTTTTAAATTATTTTATTTAATTATTATTATTATATGAATTTATTTTGTATTTTATTTTTTTTTATTAATTTTAGTGATTATTTTACACGTATTTTTCTTTTTGGGTGAGTTTTTTTTTTATTTGTGTACAACTAAGCTACTGTGATCGAGCAGTTTCCCTTGTGGATTGATAAAGTCTAAATCTGTATGGCCTTATTTCTTTATCAAGCATGATAACGTCCAAAATATTTGTACATCAAGAGATAACAGTCACTTTAATCTAATCTCGGAGGCAGTGTACTTGACCTTTTCCTCTTTTTAATGACCGAAAACTAATGTTATATACAGTGTGTTCAGTTCAGTTCTCAAATAACGAGAAAAAAGGCAGCGGTGCAAAGGAAACAACCCAGGTTTGACAGGGGAGACGGGAAAAAAAGAGGGAGGGAAGATAAATACAAAATAAGAATTTACAAGAGATCCTGAACACTGAGACCATGTGGAACGGAGCTTCCTGTTCTCTTTCTTCTTGTTCCCCGTACCTTATCCGATCTGACTCAGTGTCTATTCAAACATCTAGCAGCTAAGCAGGAGCACACAAAGACTCATGTGGCACCACCGCTGTGAAGGCTTTTGTATTTCGGCTCTCGTCATCGTTAGATGACTTAGCAGAGCCAGAGGTGACCACATTAGGACGAGAGGGAGGAGGCGAAAAAGCAGTCCCAACCAGCCCCGGGCGCACCTCCAAGCGCACCTCCAAGCGCTCCCCACTCTGAGGATTAACTCAAGTATGACATTGTTTACAGAAGCAGAAAGCAGATTTAGTGACTAATTATTTCATAAGAAAAATGTGATGATTGTAAACGACGTCAGACCTGGTGACTACATGTCTTGGCATAAAATAAAATCGCTTACTCACCCATAAAACTTTGGTGTTATTTGGAGTCGTTTGGATGATACTTAGATCTGTGTATATCCATATAATGGGAGTGAATGGGGCACCGAAACACAGCGTCTAAATGACACATTATCTGCCGTGAAACTCGTTCATTTCACCAATATTTTGTTATGATACACTAGTGCGGAGTCCGGAGTTACTTGTTATCTATCCGCGGTCGTGCAGCGGTTTGTTGTTCTTCGGCCAGCTGTTCCTCTCTCTGCTTTCACATCCTTCTCTCAACGAGCTCCTCATCCGTATACTCTGGCTCAAAGCGCTAAGGACGTCCATCATAAACAAAGTCGTCGTCCACAACCTCTGAATCGGAAAAATATTCAGCCATGTTGCAAAAAAACTAGCAAGTAGTAGCAAATTACAGGTAAACAAGCTGCGTAGCGCTCAGAAATGACATCATCCAGGTCAAACAGGTCAATGTACAGACCCTGATGATGATAACAGGTAACTCCAGACTCAACAGGAAATAGCACTAGTGTATCATAACAAAATATTGGTGAAATGAACAAGTTTGGTGGCAGATAATGTGTTATTTAGAGGCTGCGTTTCGGTGCCCCATTCACTCCCATTATATGGATATCAACGGATAAAAAACGGTAATTTTCCTTTAAGTGTTGTCTTAAACAAAAAAAAACATTAGAAATTTCCAAAACCTTGCACTGCATATAAAATAACCAGCCCTAAAAATGGGGTAAATAATTATTAAACCCCTTTTCCGTCAGAGAATGGCCTGAAACGTGCTGCTTCCTTTAAGCGTTGCTTCAAATCAAAGCTGCTCACCGACTTTGAAGAGGTGATCCCAGGTTGCGACAAACTGTTTCCAGAAGGGCAGGTAGGGCCAGACGGCCTGAGGGAAGATTATGACGACATGGGAGAGCCGGAACATCTCGCCGACGGAGAAGATGAACTTTTGGGTTTCCTCGGGCACCACCTCGTTGATGCAGCCCATGCGCGTCTCGAAGAGAACCGAGCAGATTCCTGCATTTCGACATAAAAGGGTTGGAAGTCAGTGAGTTTAGTGGAGGATTTTGAGAGCAGATTGTGCTCCTTACAACCAGGAACTATTCACTATACTGTTTATAGACTATATTGAAAAGCCATGACCATTCCTCTACTGTTAAAGCAGCTGTAGTGGTAGCCACCACTCATTGTACATTGATGTTAGGCCTTGCTCAGACTGGAAAAACATTATATTATGGAAAAATATATTCATGCTGAAGCAGGAAAGAGTCTTGGGCCGAGTTTGCGGACAAGCGTGACCGAGTATTACGTGTGTCATTGTTCATGTCTTACATCATAATGTAAAAAAGAGGCACAGTGTTTTAGCCGTGAGACAGACTGGCGACCCGTCTAGGCTGTACCCCGCCTCTCGTCCAGTGACAGAAAACGAGATGAATGACTGCGCCAAAGCTTCTCGGCCTTTTTATTACTATTATTATTCTTTTTAAGCCTGCAGGCGGTTTTTCTTTTCTAACCCTTCTCGTCCGGTGCCTGAACTTGTTCGATTGCATTCAGCCGCGAGGGAGCACGTGGGAATAACAGTGATGTTCAGACTTGAAAGAGTGTCGCCTAAAAACAAAGAGCGGGGGAAAAAATATCCTAAAGCAAAAGTATGTGAGCAAGTGCAATCGTGTAGACTTTGTGAGTATTTTTATTTATTTTTTTCATGTGCAATTAAGTAATAAAATGTGCTAATGTAGCAGACAGAGAGCAGATAAGCAGAAAAGATGGGACGACGGGATCAATACCTGAGGCTACAGCCAGCAGCTGGTTAGCATAGTCTGGTGCAAAGCCAGGTAACACTGCACCGCCTGGCACTTAAGCCACATTTAAAAGCACAAATTGTTGGTTTTGCAAGATTACGTATTGGTAATCAGTAGGAAGACGATACACTGGCAGACGGGTTTTGGTCCCTTCAGGCAGAGATAGTCACTGGTTTGTGGCTTTATATTTGTGGTGCACGAAAGCAAATGAGCACATTCACAGAAACACCTCGGTGCGAGTGCAACAAGTCTTTAGAAGCGCCGAAGAAATGCTTAAATGTCAAGTGAAATACAAAGCTGGAAATAACCCCGGTCAAAGGTGACTAAACCTCCCTGTGCGATTGGGTATGGTGATCACAGTTTATCTCATGGTATCTAATCAGCCGTCAAGGCCAAAAGACTCTGTGTGACAGCGCACAAGGTCACCAGACGATACACAGAAGAGGTCTGCAGTGGGTGAAAGAGTCAAGGACAAGTGTAATGAGGTCAGTGTTTTCCCTTCGGGGAACGTGTTTCACAGTTAATACAACAAAGGAAACGGCTAATTGAATTAGCTTTTAACCTTGTCTGTACTGTCACCTCCTACATTATTGAATGAGACATGATTGATGGATCTGTTTGGTGAAGTTTGGCAGAAATATACACAGATCAGCCATAACATTATGACCAATAGGAGAAGCTACCATCTAACGTTGACCATCTTCTGACATTTCAATGTTCTGCTGGGAAACTTTTGGACCTGGCATTCATTCATTCATGTGGATGTTCCTTAGACATGTAGCACCCACCTAGACCAGACCAGGCACCCCCACCCCATAGCAATGACACTCCTTGATGGCAGCAGACATCCCCAGCAGGATGCAGACACAAAAACACTTTAGGAACAACTAAAAAAGACATGAAGAACATCTCAAGGTGTTGACCTGGCCTCCAAATTCACTGGATCCCAAACTGATCAAGTATCTGTGGGATGATCCACAGAGGCCCCTCCCCTCAAAGACCCTCCACTAATAACATTTTGTTGCCAGACACCACAGGACACCCTCAGAATGCCCATGTCCATTATCTGATGAGTCACAGCTGTTGTAGGTAGGTGGTCATAATGTTATGCCTGGGCGGTGTAAATCTTAATTGTTGAATTATAACCCTAGGTCCTTATATATCCTCTCATTCTCTGCATTTTCTCCTAGTTATCAAGTCACTGTGACATTTCTTTCTTCTTTGTTCTGACCTTCAAAAGCAAACTTGTAGAGCTCGCCGGTCAGGTCGTTGACCATAACCCCCCCTCCGCTGGTCTCCCTCAGCCGGGCCGCCCTCTCGATGAAGTCCGTCACCACCTCGTTGATGCAGTCAGAGTAGGAGGAGACGTGCTTGGGCTTCAACATCCGAGGGTTCAAGATGCTGCGGATCCGCTGCCACTTGGCCCCGACCCTGCAAACCGAGATTAATGCGAGGAGATGAGCGACATCCCGTCATGTAACCTTACACTCGGAACTGCACGCGGTTGGATGACTTAATAATTTTGTTTGTTTCCTGAGGTTGAGGTTGACGAAATTAGATATCAACATCATTCCTTAATTTCTTTAAAAAGAGGTTGCAGATATAACTGAATGTTGTTATGTTTTACGAAGCCGTTTGGACGTTGTGCATTGCAAGTACAAAGCACACACTAACTTAATAACCGTAACAGCCTCACTGGCCCTCAAATAGACGGCTTCCATCGGATAATTAGATTGCTCTGGATGTTAACCAGTGCTTTAATGCACGGTCCATAAATCTCCAAAGCTTTATCAAGGCTTCAGTCGGCCAAGTTCTTTGTATTTTCTGGACCTATCCTCTTTTTAAAACCAACGTTGTTCAGTTCAACATAAAGTTGGCCACAGCCGATCCCTCCCGCCCCCGCTCCACCTGCGGCTGGTTCACCTGACGCTAATCAGCTCATCAGCCTTGGTATCCCTTGCCGTCATCGTGGCAGCTTCAGGCTGAACTGCTAGCATCAACACGATCTAGAGAAAACCTCAGTTCTTCTTATTCTGTTCAGATTGTCCTCCGCCTGCCTCCAACCACTCCACCGACCGAACCCTCGACCAGCTGAGGACGTCAAATCTGCCTCCATTCCCTGAATTCTCCTGAAACTCCGCCACCACCAGTGCATTCTTATGCCTGCATTGACTTGTTTTAGCGTTCTTTTGAATTTCCTTCCCCGCCTCTGTCAATCTAAGGCGAAATCAAACAGAGAGCGAGTGCGCTGCGACATCGCCAGCTGGTAAATGAACTGTGGACGCTGTGGAATGCATTTTCAGAATTAGGCTACCGGGACAACCCAGTTGCGGCCTTTTTACTACCCAGTTTCCCATGACATTACTTCTTTGTTGAGGCGCAGTGAAAGGGCAGTAACACTGAAAGAGCTGGACTGAAACCCTAAGTCCTCTCCGTTAGTAGAAGGATTAGGAGAGGAGGGAGAGTTAGAGTAACTCTCTCTAAATCTCTCACTGTACCTACAGAGTAATATTTTAAGTTGGACTTGAAAAAGATGTGTATTTATACTACAAACAAAACATGTTTCCTAATGTTTGTGGTGTGAGTCAGCTAAAAAAGTGTCACTTACTCCGTCAAGGGTCCGTGGGCCTGGTTCCTGACTTCTCTGTACATCCTCCAGTGGGGCATGTCTGTTCGGAGCGGGTGTCTCCCCTCCTGCCTCAAAACCTGCTCGATCAGACTGGCACTGGCCACGTTCACTATCGTCATAGGACCGAACGTAGACTTCCACAGGGGACCGTAGATCTTTTTGTGCTCGATCTAAATAATGGGAGTTGTTTATTGGGTTAATACTGAATCCTCAATGTGCTAAAGGGTTGAAGAAGGGATATTTAGTTATTCAGATGTGAAACTCACACATGTAACATATCAATAAGGCTACAAGCTTAAAGGATCAGACACTGAAAATGTTATTTCTGTAGCTGTCAGTGAAGTTCAACTGATAAAAACACATAAATGCACAACTACAGATATATTAGCTATATTTAAAGGGCCAGTGTGTTGGATTTAGAGCCATCTAGTGGTGGGATTGCAGATTGTGACTTTTCCATATTGCATAGGAGAAACCTCTGGTTGCTGTCGCTTCAGTGAATAAACATTAAAGTCCATCTCTGGAGCGAGTGTTTGGTTTGTCTTTTCTGCTCTACAATAAAGACATGGCGGCCTCTGTGGATGAGGACTAGTCTTCTCTACAGATAAAAAGGTCTAATTCTAAGCTAACAGAAAAAAAAATGGTTGACACTAGGTAATTATACAAATAAAATAAAAAAACACAAGATAATATTGAGAATAGAGTCCCATAAGTCTTACAGACTGGATTTTAAGTGAGCGTGTCTGCAATGTTCTGGAGATGCTGACATGTATACCGTATAAAAAAAAGGCTCAGTCCACCCAAATTATAAAGAAAACAAATTCTCACTTATCTAAAACGAAGTTAATCTCTACCACTATGTCTGTTTGTATCACCAATAAACATACAGCACACCTGTGAAGCTAGGACGCATTTAAAGGACCAGTGTACGGGATTTAGTGCCACCTAGTGGCGAGGAGACGAGCTGCGACTGCATGATTACCCCCCTTTTACCTCCTCCCTTCCCAAGTGGCTGCTTTAATGTATTAACACAAAAGTCCCTCTCTAGGTCTCTTGGTTTGTTTGAGCTCTCTTGCTAAGAGCCTCTTTAATCCAACACAATAGACCTTTAACCGGGCGTGTTTTGTAGAAACTAGCTAGCACTCATCAACATAAATAAAGAATTAATGCAGTTTAGGTAGTTGGCTCATTCTGACATGCTAATCATTGCAAATAGGTGGCAAGAGGTTTGTACGGAAAGTTTGTTTTTGTTTTAATTGCTGCCAGACCTGTTGCAGACACCTGTTGTGCCACAGACATCCTGTTTCCTGTTGCATTACAGCCCGGTATTGTTACTGCCGGGGGAAAGAGCACTCTTTCACGGTTATGGTGGAGTTCAAGGCTAGTGTGGAGACTTGTCTTTCAAGAAACAATATCCCACCGCCTTTACTTTGGCATGCGGCAGCCGGTGAGGAATGCAGAATATCCAGTTTCGAGCTTTTTCATTATTATTTTTTAAATCCCCATAGTCAAGTTGTTTTAAAAGTGGGAGCACATATACACCCCAACACTCCTTGAATTGATAGATACCAGAGTTTATATGTGAACTGAGATTAAAGCAGAATCCAGGGTGAAGGGTGCACTATAGTTCAAATGAAAAACAAACGACGGCGGAGATTCCTCGTCCTCCTCTCATACTCACTTGTATTTCATGCATCTTTGGAAAATACCCCTTCATAAAGAGCCAATTCAGGGTAGTCAAAAAACTGGGTCCTCCCAAATCGTCCATCGTCTTCAGTTTGTCGACACCCATCGCGGCGCTGGATGAGGCAGCGTCTCGGCGGTGGATGCCCTTCAGTGAACCCAGCCCCGCCGTCCGTTTCTGGATCCCCTCATACCGCTGACAGTTCGCCCGCAGCCCGGCGCTCACCGCTAGAGATCTCCTCCACATCTTATCCGTCCGCTTTCCTGCAGTGACACAGGAGTCCGGCCGCACAGGCGTCAGCAATCGCCCCCACTCCTCGTTTCACTCCCCGGCTGGCGAGGCTGAGAAGAGCAGATCCGTACTGATCGCAGGGAGAGAGCGCAGCAGATCTCTTACTCCGTCCTTTGAGCCAAATGTGGACTTCGATACTGTCATAAAGATACAGAGACCTCAGCTGGCACGGAAACAAAGAATACAATATAATAAATAAATAAAAAAAGGACAATTTTACGTGTGGATCCTGGTGCATGGGGATCAGCCCCGACACTAACAAGCTCTTCTGTGTCTTGTGATGTGTAGAATAACATATATTAACCTCATGTGTAAATATTTCAGAGTGAGTGAGTACCTTGAAAACGCTGCACGCCAGTGTACACAGTGATGACACAGCGAGACTGTGCTCACATCAAGTATTGATCTCATTTAGGGTGATTTTATTTTTTCTTTGTTCAATTATAAATAATTAATCACATTCTATTGCATCCTCCCTTTACGTGTAGTCAGATGTCGACACCGATCATAACATTATGACCATCTTCCTAATATTGTCCAGGTCTCCCTTAGATTTGAGGGGAGGAGCCTTCATCCTACTCGATCATTTTGGGGATCTAGTGAATTTGGAGGCCAGGTAACGTAACGCTGGTATTTTTTCCAGCTAATATCTTTTCACGTAAAGCTGCAGCAGCGATGTTGTGTTCGCATTATAGCGACAATACCATCTACCAGCTCTGGTCCGATGATGACTCTGCATCCTGTGACGGCTGTCTGCTGTTGCTGTCTGGTTTCCAGATATCCAGGTATCTGTTAATAGAGCTCTGTTTATTTAACCTAGAACCACACACACAAGGAATCTGACCCACGCATTGCTCTCGGTGCAGTTAGATGGTTAGTCTTGTTGAGGGAAAAAACAATCTAGTTCCAAGTTTGCTGAAGTGGTGGAGGTTTACTGGAGTTCCAGGTCATGGTGAGCCTACCGACACAGAGTGGGTCTGAGACCAGAGACTGACCCTGAATGTAAGGCCAGAGTATATAACTTGTCCCCGGGTGTGGTTGCAGACAGTTCCTGAATAGATCGTATAGTGGATGTATATATTGGTCAGCTGAGGGCAACTTCACACAGGAGGGTAAACTCAGTAGGGGGCAGGGGTGGCTCCCAGACATGGTCAGAACAAAGGGCAAAAGGACAAAGGAGTGGCACTCAGGTAGCATGATCAAGGCTCTGATCAGCAGGGGAGAGGAGATGGGGAAGGAAAAACAAAAGAGCATAATCAGGAATTGTGATAGGCAGAGGAGCAGAGACAGGAGAGATCAACATATAGTTGGAATTGCCCCAGATGTGTCAATCTGGGGCAATTCTCTTCAAAATTTACTTCTTCAGTCTGTGAAGGTTCTCAGTCATCCAGGTCATGGTAAACCAAAAAGTTTCAAAGAAGGCGACTGGACTTGTAGATTTTTAGAGAAGACGCTTCAACACTCATCCGAGTAGCTTCTTCAGTTCTAGGGGACTGGTGGGAATCTGTTGTTTAGTTGTTCTGTTTTTGTCTCTGTCCTCTTCCCTATGAATGGTTCTCTAACGATTCTTGTCCGTCTGAGGCTCCAGTGTCAAGGTGTGAATGAGACTGAAACTTCTCGGGGACAGAAGTTAAAACTGTAAATAGACGGCAGATTGAATCTCACTGCTCTGTTTAGTGAAGCTTTGTGCCCGTTTAATGTGTTTCTGCTCCTTCTCCTGGCCATCCGGTCTTGTGGGTACCGTCTGTGCTCTGTGCTGGAGCGTTCTGACCCCTAGTTTGTCCTCAGGAGGGTGGTGGGAATCAAATAATAAGTGCTGATCAGTGTGGGTGGGTTTTCTATATACTTCAATGTCGAAGCTTCGGTCTTCTTCCACATGCACCAGGAAGTCCAGGAAAGCCAGACTACCTCCACTGCATTGATGTGCTGTGTGAAAGATTCCACTTTCTGCGTCTTGATTTTAACCCAAGTGTCGTTCACATACCTGAACCAGTGGGTGGGGGTGTTTCCTGCGAAGGAGTTCAGGGCTCTGGTCTCGACCTCCTCCATGTAGAGATTGGCCACAATAGGTGAGACTGATGACCCCATTGCACAGCCGTGTTTCTGCCTGTAGAAACCTCCATTAAACTGGAAGTAGGTGGTCGTCAGGCACAGATGGAGTAACACGCAGAGTTGGTCTGGGGTGAGGGTGGTCCTACCAGCCAAGGAGTCATCCTTTAGTAGTCTTTCCCTTACTACCCTTGTAGCTTCTCTGGTGGGGATTCCTATTTAAACCTCCGACTTCCCACCAGTCCCCTAGAACTGGAGTCTTCTCTAAAAATCTCCAGTCCAGTTGCCTTTTTTGAAACTCTTTAAATACAGACGGTTAGGACAAGACTGTATGCATGGATATATGTGCTGTTGGACAGGGTTGTTTCTCTCTGACTGTCATTCATCAGAGTGACGTTGTGAAAGCAGAAGCTGTTCCTGCGTCTTGTTGTTTTAACATGAAAAATTCTGGAGCGCCTTCCATAGAGGAGGAGTGGAAACAGGTTAAATGTCTTGGGTGTGATTCACCTGCAGTGAATCTCACCTGTCTGACAGTAGCACAACCCAGTTTTCTAGTAAAATACACCAGTCAGGCATAACATTATGACCACCTTACTAATATTGTGTAGGTCTCCCTTGCGACTCCACAACAGGTGTGACTCATCAGGGAATGGACATGGGTCTTTTGAGGGTGTCCTGTGGTGTCTGGGAAGAGGGTGTTGTTAGTGGGGGGGCCTTTGAGGGGAGGGGCCTCTGTGGATCATCCCACAGATACTTGATCAGTTTGGGATCTAGTGAATTTGGAGGCCAGGTCAAGACTTTGTACTGTTCATGTTTTTTTAGTTGTTCCTAAAGGCTTTTTTTCAGGCTGCATCTTGTTGGGGATGTCTGCTGCCATCAAGGAGTGTCATTGCTATGGGGTGGGGGTGCCTGGTCTGGTCTAGGTGGGTGCTACATGTCTAAGTAACATCCACATGAATGAATGAATGAATGCCAGGTCTAAAAGTTTCTCAGAACACTGAATTGTCTGAAGATGGTCGACGTTAGTTACTTCTCCTATCAGTGGTTTTAATGTTGTGGCTGATCAGTGTAAACGGGTAAACTATTATACAGCTGCCGCATCCTTTTTTTTTTTTTTTAAATCCACTTTGTGTTGCAAGTGTGTGAAAGTGTGAAAGGTCTTAGTCAACCCTAGGTCTTTTTTGTGCAAAAGTTGAATTAAGACTTTTATATCCACCTCTGTGGTTTTCTGCAAGTTGCACCTCATTCAGTTTCCTTATGGTGTTAAAGCAGAAATTAGGAAACAAACTCGAGCACAAGAAACAATTAAAATCTTTATTTTTCTACAAAGAAACGACTCTTAAAGAATGTACAAATGACTCTCTGGGGGTCACCTTTCTCCTTGAGCCTCAATGCATATTTACCTTTTCAAATTCATAGACGCATGTTGTCATTCTGTCACTGCATTCGGTCAGTACGGACGCCAAAACGACGCTGGAACACAAAAACAGCAGCTCCTCCCCCCCACCCCCCATGTGATGCAATAGGGTTTAAGACAAAACAACAGACGGGCCTTTGTTTTAACTGGCTGAGGAAAGTAACCAAAGGCACACCAAGTTCTTTTAAGACTCACACCGAGGTGCAGTATCATTGACAGCTCAAACTAACCTGCACGTCAGATTGCTTTGATATTAAAATATATATAAAATATAAGCAGTTCACCATTGGTCGAGTATACTTAGAAATATAAATAATCAGATTCAAGTATTGCAGGTTTAAAGCTACAAAGCACGACCCTGAATGAGTCAACTGAGTACTAGTGCACTACTTCGCCAGAAATCAGACCAACTTAAATATGAAATCATCCTCAATTTAGAGACATTTTACTTCTTAAAGCTGCAATAATCAATATTTGATATTAATGAACAGGCAACTAGACGCAATGCAAAAGGGATCTGCTGTCAGATAAGCTCCATGGAGAACTTTAGCATCTTTCAGCTCACAAAATTCTGGGCTCTCTCAGAATTTTTGAGTTGGTGAAAACCAAAACAGAGCAGAAAGGAGAGTGAATATCAGTGATGCATTCTTCGTGTTGCAACAACTTTTGATCTAAGGTGCCAAAACATCTATGTAAAGGTTTACAGCTTGTTCTGCGGCCCTTGAAGCGACCGAAAGGAATTTAATTAATGCAGCTTTAAATGAAAGTTTGACGTTCTGCTGCAGATAATCCAAAGCAAAAACCTCGACAATTAAACCTTAGGACGCCTTTAATATTCCGTCTAGTAACACAAAAAGCATAAAACTGTCATATCAGCGCGGCTCACCCTAAAAATATTTCCGTTATGGCAGTTTAAAGTCTTCAATCAAACCAGTGCCTACAAACGAACTGAAACTCCAGCAGATATCTGACCTAAGGCACAACTAAAGTTGCTAATGCTGCTGAAAAAAAGGTGGCGGCGGTTTAAGACGACCGACTGACGGACAGAAGCATTCGTCTGCGCGACGCCTTTCTGCTTCTCACATTTTCTTAGTCGCCGCGCAAAAGCATCCAGTGAGACACATGACAAACAGTCTGTCATATTTTACCGCCCCTCTTACGCAAACATTACCACAACTCTCTGAACTAAGGCATCTCTTCACGATAGTCTTCACACACACACACGCACGACACAAGCAATGAACATCAGGTTTGGTGGCAGAAAAGCAACACATTTACAAGGAGAACTGTGGATTTGTAGAGACGACGCTTTGACATTAAATGAAGCAGGGAAGCAACAATCTGTCCGAGACTGGCTGCTTTACTCTGCACTGAAAGCCGTCCTCGTCCACTGGCAGGCAGACGTCGTCATGTTGCTTCAGTCACTTTCGCTGCCGGACTCA
Organism: Planiliza haematocheilus; assembly: GCA_005024645.1. Lineage (NCBI taxonomy): Eukaryota > Metazoa > Chordata > Actinopteri > Mugiliformes > Mugilidae > Planiliza > Planiliza haematocheilus. The sequence goes on from SRSE01000706.1 coordinate 133,474, forward strand.
CTCAGCTGCAGGTCATTCTCTGCAACACAAGCAGGTGGAAACGCAAAAAGGTCTGGTTAGAGGATGCGTGTCGGCGGTCAGCTTCGTTTTAGCAGACTCATTCACGTCGCAATGTTACGACACAGAAAGAAAGAAAAAAAAAGTGGCGAATTGTAGTAAAGGAAAAAGAAAAGGAAGTACTGTGCTGAAATCAAAAGCTGCAGCTTCTAGCTAACAGCTGGGCAAGAACACAACATTTCTGATGCAACAACAGCACGCGATGGACTCTGCAGATCTCTCAATGGTGCTATTGTCGCTTGTCGTTCAGGCCGACCCAAGTGACCAACGCAACCCCTTGCAGGCTGGATACCTCATCCATCCTGCTCTGCAACAGTCACAGTCGTTATTCAGTGACTGTTTTTCAACACTTTTTAATAAACTTCAACTCCCAACAAGTCCTTTAGGACTGATGAGTGGCTAAATATTTTCAAGTCAAGTCCATTTGCCCTTGTTTCAGCTTGTTTTGAACCTTCACAGTGGAGTGGGTACCATAAACCGACACTACACTGATCCACTGTGCCATCTTGTGGTAAAAAATGTTATTACAAGACTCAAAAAAGATTAAATGTCGGGTTAAATGGTGAGAGTGACGCCGTGAAAACGAGTTTTGATCAACTTCCATGAACAAATATAAGCTAAACAAGGTGGCTACTCACTGAGCGTGTTCATGAGTCCTCCTCCACTCTCCTGGTGGCGGCTGTTGGTGTTGGTGCTGGTGCTGATGATGGGCATGCTGGGGTTGGCCGGCGCCGAGGGCGGCGCGGCGGTCCGCTCGTCTTCCGAGTCGCTGCTGCTGGAGCTGTCGTCACTGCTGGAGGACGACGAGCTGTTCGAGTCCGAAGAGCTGTCGCCGCTGCTCATCTGATCCATGACTCGAGCCTCTGCCAGCAACTCTGTACGCAGCGGGAATACGACCAAAGAAAGATGGAGTAACGGGTGGTGACCTCAGCAAACCTGTTAATATAGATAAAGACACCGTGCTACCTCTCTCAATGTCGTCCATGGGGGAGGCCGGGGAAGTCTTCTCTTTAGGGGGAGAACTCTTAGAGCTGGATGAGGTCTTGTTACTGCTGCTGCCGCTGCTGCTGCTGCTCTTCATCTGCTGGCTCAGGCGACTGGTCTGTTGGTCCAGGCGAGAATGAATCTTACTGCTGCCCTCAGCCCTGAAAAGCAGCAAATATACAGGATAAGTAAGGACGTAACAACTAAAGTCTTAAACTTCAGGGTGATAAAATGCTGAGACACATCTCAATCAAGTTGAAAGACAAAGGTAAGCTTGCAAATTATGTCGGGTGCGTTTGCTTTGACTCCGTCAGCCCACCTGGTCTTCTTCACAGCTATGTTGCTGTTGAGTTTTTCCAGCCGGTACTCTCCTGTGTCATGGTTCACAATGAGGATGCACTCTTTCATGTAAGGCCTCTTGGATCCCTTGAAGACTGTTACCGGAGCACTCGAACCCTAAAAACAGCAAAATGGCAACAGGGGTAGCCAGAATTTATAAAAACTTTAAAGTCTTGTTCTTCTAGAAGCTTTCCTAATGTTTAATTAAAAGTAAATGTCATATATTTTTGTTGTAAAACCTCTTGCTGGACTCAAAATATGAAGCCAGGCTCCTCATTTGTAGCTGAGGCCTTGATTCACACATCTTTGTCAGGGAGAAGCACCAAAAAAACTCACCTCTAAATTGGGTAAAGTAATAGTGACTTGTTCTCCTTTGCCCACTTCAAGCTCCCCTTCACATGCTGTATCGATGGATGCTGGTTTGAAGTCATCTGTGGCAAAAAAAAGCAATAAAATCAAGTATTTAAAAAGATTATATGTGCAATACATATGGTTGTTTTTCTGTAGTTCTTCCCCGGTGCCACCAGGTGGTGCCATTGTACAGATTGACGCAATGCTAACATTAGCTAACATTTTGACAGCTGGAGGAATCAATTTTTTTTGTAATATACGCGGCTAACTAACATATAAACATCAACAATCGACGTCTTACTAAAACGTGGAAGCAGCAGGCGGGTATTAATGAACTGACGAGGCGGTTGAAATAGCGTACATGTCAAACAGCTGCCTTCGGCTTTTTAGCTAATGAGCTAACTAGCATGCTACTGTTAGCCAACGTAAAAGCCAACAGATTCAAAGTCCCACTTACATCGCACTGTGTGGTAGGCACTTTTAGGGTGTTTCTCAAAGGTCTCTCCCAATTTCAGGACATGTTCTTGATTGTCAAAGTTGGAAAAGGCTGTCCCATTCATTCTTGGAGTTTCATGAGCCGTAAACTTTAGTTTCCGCTGTTCTTTTTTATCCGTTAACCATGTACGGCAGAGAGCTCCGACAGATTGGCACCGCGAGGTCCCGCCTCCTCGCTGAGTGTTCTCTGCTCTGATTGGTCGAGTCTCAGCTTCCGGTTTCTGATTGATTCATGGCCTGTCAATCAAGATTTTGCAACGACAGGGCAGCGTCAGTGAAAATGTCACATGGTTTCTTGGCTCTAACAGTAAATAAGTGGTGTTTATTTTAATTTATCTATTTTATTCTTTGACACGTGCTGTTTAATGTTACTTATATTCAATGTTTAATCTTAAATGTGTTTTAAATTATTCATGACAACAGACTATTGTGGATATTCACAGACTGGACAGACTGTAAACAAGTATATGCTACATAATTTATTATAATCATTTTAAATTTACATGTATGGTGCAGTAATATGTTAAGTCACGATGAGTTTTTCAAAAAGGCTCAGTGTAAGAAGGCACGGGATGAATTGATGTTTAAAAAGGGAACAAATACAAATATGATTAAAAAAGAAACCAGAAAGTATTCAACATGATAGGGCGTATGGGAATGATTTTGTTGTGTCTGGTGCATCATATCTGATGTTATACTCTTTTGTATGTCTTAAGTAATGAGACTTGTCCTTTTAAATTCATCAGTAATTAAAACTAATTGCTTTATTTTTCTTTAATTCTTATTTCATATCAGCGTTTGAGGCAAATATTAGCATCTTAGCCCTCAGATCCCAAAATTGATCCACTATCTGATGATCACTGGGCTGGACAGTAAACCTAATTACCGAATCGTCTAGAATGGCTCAGTGCTGAGGTCCTGAACGTCCGGCAATGAAGCTAATGAACTGCTGCGGTAGCACTTAACCGACTGCAGGTCCGCAGGCTGCAGGTGCTTTGAGCTCCGTAAACCTCGTGTCGGTGAAAATAATCTCTTTTCCTTTCTTTAAACTGTTAATGATTCCTAAGCCTTAAATTCCTGCCCTGCCTCCGCTTTACGGAGGCCATATGCTCGGCTGCCTTCGAACATTAAAGGATCAACATCTAAGAGGAATGTGGAGATTGCACAAGCCTCGTTACCACGGACTGGTCACAAAATACGGGTCATTCCTGTCTACGTGAGGAAAATGCTTGTATGTGTGTGAATGAGGGGTCCAGAGTGGAAGAGCGGTTGTTCAGGAGATGCAAGTGAACACCTGGAATGAGAGGCAACGTCAGAGAAATCAAAAAATGATCCACTTTTGGGACCTTGAGCTTGTAAAAAGTGATGAGTTGCAAGACAAATTTGAGAACAAATAGTCTCAAAAGGAAACTGATCAACATCTTTATGGCTTTATATCCTCCTTTAAAGTTGAGAGCAGTTTGAAAATCGACCGAGACAGATTTTAAAAAGACAAGAATCTTTGTTTCATTGTTGTTTCCCATGTGGGGGGAAAAGAAGAAGGCCCAGCATAGGTCTGTCTCCATGGACGGAGGTAAACAGTAGCTGTCCTCTGGTGATATCAGTTACTGTGGGCGTTGCCCCCTGGACTCTGGGAGGTAAGGTTTACCGTTTCCAAGCAACTATCCACAAGTTGACAATAGAGAGCTCCCAGGTTGTAAGTGGGAAAGGAGGCGACAACACCAAGTCTGCAGGGGGGGCAAAGTGCTCAGGCAATGCAAAGCAGCAGAAACGTACTAGGACGGAAACAGTTGAATGTTCACTTGTTGCAAATTCATCAGCATAAATTACCATTAATGTGTCATTGATACATGTGTGCAACCTGGTCTGCACAGGTTTTGAAGAAACTACAGCTCAATACGGGAAGCTGCGGAAACATTTGCAGACAATATTGTCTAAAAACAAAAAAAATGATCTCAAACTGAATGAATCAGAGTGAATAATCCATCTTCTGAGAGTCATCTGAAACACAAACAGCTTAAATACATCCATACTGAGCGCCCATGGCGGCTTTTAATGACTGTTTCAAGACACTTTATGGAACATTAATGCTGTAATAAAAGAAAACAACACACAAGACACACAATCAGTCTGCTCCCATTTGAGTTTTAGTTCCAGAAAAGAGAAAAGAAATTAACAGGATAAAGGAAAAAGTGCAAATACGTGTTCTTGATTTTCCTTTAGACACTGATAAACATGGCAGCATGCATTAGCAGCAATTGTTCTGTTTCTTGGTCAAATTTGTCTTAATGCAACTTTAATCAGTCTTAGACTTTAACCTGCCTCGAATAATCAAAGTCAAATAAAGACATTCTGCCTTTTCATGACTGAAAATTAAGCATGCAGGAGAAGCAATTTTATGCAAAGACACATGCAATATAGGGCGGTATTAAACAATAATCCCAAAGCCGGAGACGTCTCTCTTAGCACAGGTCTTAAACGTTTTAATGCCTTTAAATCCTGCAAGACATATGACAAATCTGGTGCTAGTCTACAGAACACAGGTCAGTTAATTCTTGGTCAGTTTGCTGAAAGGTGACAGACCTCGCCCCCCTTTCGTTCTTATCTTATCGTTCTGGGACTCAGAGTCCGTGCAAGTCGGGGGATTTAAGCATCAAGTCCACGTCAAATGTCACATTCCCTGAGATAATCCCGGGGAAGTGATGATAAATAACTTCACACACAGCTTTTTCACTGCCTAACGAGCCGCTCCGCAGCCTTTCCAGCAGCGTTTGAATCCTGCTCCCTTTATGTCCAAGTGGGGACAGGTGCGCTCAATCACCTGCTGCAGAATGGTTTTAAAGGGAGGTACAGAGGAGGGGAGGGGGGAAAAACACACACAAGACAGTTAATTATTCGCTCCACTTGTTTCTAATATTATGTCCAAGTCATTGACACGGATGCAGGAGAAAACACCACAGCCACATTTTAAATAAAGCTGCAAATGTATGTGTATTTTCAACATTGTGCACATTCTCAGCTCTTATTTCACTCTCCTTTTTTTGTTTTATGCTGCATCCTATTTCTCACCTGCCTCATTGTTTATCACCTGTACTTGCATCTACTGTTTCTGCTGCAGTGAACAGAGGTTTCTTCTATTTTTGTCACTCGGTGCAGGAAGGAAAGGAGCTGGCAGCCCCCAGAGCTTCAGAGACACATCAGGTTCAGACTGCACAATCCGGCCTCCCTGCATTTAGAGTCTAGAGGGGGCCGATGAAGAGGAGGAGGCAGGGGAGGGAGGGAGGGGGACATATGGCTAAGTGTGGCAGCTTTTCTTTCCCATCTGAGCCAATCAGGAGCAGAGTGAGAGCGTTTGTCCTATGGATGGTGCTACCTTCACGTGAAGTAGTAAATGTCAGAGAGGAGGTCCTACAAATCACCACCTACTCAACCCAACCTCAACTCTCACTGTAAAACTTCAGCACCATATTAAACATGTTTTATATGTGTCAGATTATTTATAATCCTGGTCGAGCTGCAAAAAATCTCTTAAACATTTGTCATTTTTATTTGTGGGAATTCAAATTGTGTGTTTTTGTGTTGCGTTTTATAAACAAATCTAATCTTATTTGATTAGTTTTTCTTTTATAACACCAGCCAGGTAAATTATTTAAAAATAAAACAATCACTGTAAGATATATTAGCATTCATTTTGAGTTTTGCTATTTTAAAACCCTAAATTGGACTTTTTTTTCCCTTGGGGCAATTTGCTCTGCCAAAAAAAAAAAAGTAAATCAATAAACTCTGACAAAGCCGCCAAAACAGCACAATATTGTGTATTTTTATCTTTAAACTATCACTACTAGACGTTACCAACCGCCTACGAGGTGAAAAACTAAGTCATGTTCAGCTTATCCACGTTTAGAAGTGAGGTTATTGATTTTCCGAGCAGCACCTGAAGGCAGCTCAGTTCCCAAGGAGAAACCAGCAAAGGAAAGAGGTCGTGTATCCGGGATCCTCCGGTAAAATCCCTCAAAACAGCACGAGGGGCGGACAGAGAATAAATGAGTGAGCGTGTAGCGGTTTGATGGTGAGGGCTCGTTACCGTGCAGCCTGCACCGGAGCACCGGAGTCTGCAACTGATTCCTCAGTTTACTGCGAGGAGGAGCTGCGAGGATTCAACCTGCTCTCTGAGTGTGAAGCCAGCCAGGAGCGGGACTCCTTCTCCGTGATGTGATGTGATGGAAGGGAAAGCGCCCTGGAAGTAACTCTGAGTAAGTGCAAGAGCGAAATGATTTTTAATTTTTATCTTTCATTGTGAAATCATCAGACAGATAACAGTGATGGTATCTGGAGGTATAGCCAGCACGTCAAGAGTTAATGTTGGAATATAACCTGAAGCATCCCCCCCCCCCCGTGTGGGGATTTGGGTGTGTTTGTGGTCATCAGCTGTTATTTACACCAACATAATCACGCTCAATTACGAGAGGAGCGTGTGCACACACATAGCAGCACAATTAAAGGCAAATCTGTGACAGTCTCTCACATTTCCACAAAAGATTAGATGATATTTGTGCATTTGATCACATCTAAACATGGTCTACTTTTTCTGGTCTCAAGTAGCTGTAAATATGATTATATTATATTAGAGGCAAATCCCAAAAATGGCATCTCTAATAACTTCAAAAATATTGCAGTATTTGTCAGAACGTACCTCAGGGTTTGTGCCGCCCTGCACGAGAAGTCCTCAAAGTGCACATCATGATTATGCACATCATACACAAAATGGAAATCATTTACATGTTATACCCCGATCAGCCATAACATTAAAACCACTGACAGGAGAAGTAAATAACCATCTTGTGACAATTCAGTGTCCTGCAGGGAAACATTTGGACCTGGCATTCATTCACGTGGATGTTACTTAGACATGTAGCACCCACCTAGACCAGACCAGGCACCCCCACCCCATAGCAATGACACTCCTAAACTAAAAAAAAAAGAAAAACATGAAGAATAGCACGAGGTTTTATTGTTTTATTATTTATTTGGATCCCCATTATCTGCAGCAGAACTGCAGCTATTCTTTCGACATATAATACGGTACAAGACAGAGAAAGAGACCTGGCCTCCTAATTCACTAGATTCCAAACTGATCACGTATCTGTGTGATGATCCACAGAGGAGACCCCTCAACCATCACTAACACCATCCTGTTCCCAGACACCACAGGACACCCTCAGAAGGCCCATGTCCTTTCTCTAATATTAACTGTTTTGGATATTAGGAAAGTGGTCATAATGTAATGCCTGATCTGTGTATCTACTTAATAGAAAACAACAGCTGTTCTAGGACGTAAGTTGTCTACATTTAGCCTGTATTGGTGTTGCAGTCATTATTAGAAATGACGTAAATTCTGACTTTATCGTACAAATTGTCCTTTCACCGGTCAAATAATGGACCGACGCTTCAGCCAGGACTCTCGGTCGTCTTCATTGTTTGGTTCGTGCTGCAGCACAAAAGACGGGCTGACTCAGGCGCTAAATAATAAGTTAACGTCATTACCTAAACCAGAGGAGAGAAGCAGCTGTCAGGTGGAACTCCCCTCACTTCTGGGAATTGTCTTGACAGCCACGTCCATTGTCCTCACGGTCAAACAGTCCCTCATGCGGCGGACGCTACCTGTGGGGTCTGCAGATTTTAATAGCAAACTCTGTCGAGATTATCCGCGAATGTGTCGGGAGGGGTGTGAAACCGTGCGGCAACAATTGCCGCTTTTGTTCTCGTGTGATGCCATTTAGTATCTGAACCAGGACGCGCCTGTGCAGATATTCCTTATTCCCCTTTAGGGGGTCCTTGGAGGTTCATCCGGTTGCTCGTGGGACTCCTTTAGCGCACCATTTTTCAGGATGACTGCAGCAGCAGGAAGGCAAGGCAAGCAGGTGCATCCAAGCCGTGACTGGAAAAGCCTCTAGGGCTGATGGGAACTCTGGCCGACTTCCAGGCTGCAATCAGATAATGTTAATGAATACGGTAAAATTGTGTTATTTGCACCGTAGCAGCAGTTTCTTTGTTTCCAAGGAATGGAAAATACCGTATAATGGAACCTCGGGCTTGCTCCGGATAAATATTTGATGTGAACGGACTTAGCTGGAGTCTTTTTTTTTTTTCGAGGCGAGGGTCACATGACTGGAGGACCATCTGAATTATCGTGGGTGCTCTCGTGAAAAGCGTTCCCAGCAGGATATGACCTGCTCCACCTTGGATTTCTAAGAGCAATAAGAGATAATGAGAGGAATCAAATTCTTGGTGAGATAATAATAACAGGGAAATATAACATGAAGGAAAAATGGGTAAAAATCTCTCCTTGTCTCAGTGAGAGACTCATGGATTTTCCTCCAGCGAGCGTTGCTTTGTTGCTCCCTGTCTGATCTCGGCATGTGCGGTGATGTGATAAAAGGCCAAACAGTGGAGCTGCAGACTCTCACGGCTTCCTGCAAGCTACACACAAACACACACACACACACACACACACGTGGCTAAACAGGAGTCAATTACACTAGCTTTAATGAGACAGGTCTGTCTGTCAGGCTGAGCCGGCAGAAACGTGTGGCAGGTACACTAAGGGCCGCCGGGGCCGCCTAATGCTAATGTGCGCGCTCGTGACAGTAGTGTTTTTGTTTTGGAGAAAGAGCAGCTTGGCTGGTCCGAGTGTAATTACCTTCCATTAACTTATTGGTTGAGATCAGGTGTTATTTTTTTAACGGTGACTTCCAATTACTCTGATCCTGTTAAATGTTCATTACAGAGGTCTATTAAAGGATTTGGCTTCTGTGTTATGATCTGGATTTTAGGAGAATACAAAGACTAGTCTGCTCTGATGACTATTAAAGGGGAACTACTGATTTTTTTTACAACCTGGATGTTATTTCTGGCATGAAATACGACCGTTTACTCACCCATATAACTTTCATTTGGAGTCGTTCTTCTTATTTTTACATCTGCGTATATCCATATAATGGGAGTGAATGGGGCACCGGAACGCAGCCTCTAAATAACGCATTATCTGCCATGAAACTCGTTCATTTCACCAATATTTTGTTACGATACGCTAGTGCTATTCCCCGTTGAGTCCAGTCGTCGTCTACAACCTCAGAATCGGAAAAATATTCAGCCATGTTGCAAAAAATCTAGCAATCTGAAAATCTGAATTACAGGTAAACAACCTCCGGGTCAGAGGTTAGTAGGTCAATCTACAGACCCCAGATGATGATAACAGGTAACTCTGGACTCAACGGGGAACAGCACTAGCGTATCATAACAAAATATTGGTGAAATAAATGAATTTCGTGCAAGATAATGCATTATTTAGAGGCTGCGTTTCGGTGCCCCATTCACTCCCATTATATGGAGAAGCAGATGTAAATATAAGACGAATGAGTCCAGGATGTAAACACCAGTAGCTCCCCTTTAAATGTGTTTCTTTGAATAACATGGAGGGCGTAGATCAATGCACTAGACATCAGTTACATTATTTGACATGTGACTCTGCATATATTTGCCATATTGTGGTTTATTGATGTTGGCTAGCTGCTGCTTTAAACTTTAAACCCAAAGCAGACTTTTAGTTCAAGCTCATGAATTTGGATATTGATCCCAATGTTTGGCAGTGCAGCAGATCTATGTTCAACCCCCGGGAGTGAATCAGAGTGCGAATGGTTTTCTGTGTCAGTCCTTTGACAGACTGGCTGTATTGCGCGCTGCCTTCCACCCCGATGGAAGGTGGGACGGGCTCCAGCCGCCATGACCTTCCACGGGGATACGCGAGTAATGGACGGATGATTTCAGCCGTGTCGTGTGCCCGCGCAGCCAGTTCCAGACGCTTTTATTGGCTTTTCTAAAGGCTCAAACCTCAGTTTAGCTTCAGTTTTTACGCCTCAGACATCTCAGACATGCGTTTTATCTTGAGATGTGCCTTTTTTTCACCACATTGAAGGTGGACAGTTTAAAAATAGCACAAGTCGAAGTCTAAAAATCTTCACTTGACGTCACTCTCAGACACTCGGCCGCGATTGCAGGAATGCTCTCGATTCAAGAGCACACTGATTACACTTACACAAAAAAAAAATCCCAAATAGGTGCCCTTCACAAGGCCTCTTCCTTATCACGGCTGATGGGGACTTGCTTTCGAATGCAAGGCAAAAACACTGATGATAGAAGAAGTGCGCCTGAACTCCGGCGTCCCCTGAGAAACTTCCTTTGTTCCAGCGTCCTGAACCTGAACTATAACACGTCCCCCTGTGCCCTGTTAGAACATCAGTCACAGCTGCACGCACGGCCGCATGAAGGCGACGTGAGTGACAGCGTTTCTGCGCAAGTATCCGCTTGTCACCCATTTTATTTTTCCAACCAGGGAAGAAAATCAACAACGATCAACCCAACATTGTGGGTGGTTTACAGTCTCGAGTCCCCATCCCGATTGTGGACAACCCCTAATTACCAGTGGAATAATTAAGAATCAGACAGCTGCGGCAACAATGAACCGCTTCTGGGAGCCCGTCTAGAAACGGTGCCGCTGGAGGTGAAAGTGTTAATTACGGCTTTTTGCTCTCACCTCCCAAAAAAATATATGTCTGCGTCCTCCCGGAGACACATTGTTCAAACTCTGCGCTATCCGGTTTATGAGCGACGCCGGGTCGTACAGAGCTATTTATTGTGTCTTCAGAGAGAAATAGGAATGCTGGAGAGAAAAAGAAAACACAGAGCGAAAGGGCGGGAAGGTCGCTTGATAAGATGCTAATAAAAGCGCTCAGCTCCCGTGCGCTGTCAGTTTGTCAAGGCCGGCGGAGAGATCTCTTTAAAAAAATAAAAAATAAAACACACATGCATCAGTTAAAATAAAATAAACTAGTGCTGTGAAGGAAGTGGATGTTTTATCAGTCTGTCCATGAGATTCTCAACCTTGACGCTGATATGCCTCGTTGGGTACGTTTACTCAACCGTGAGACTGGAATGGTATGTACTTGACCTCCACTCAGCTGTGCTTTAGAGGCAAATGTTGTACTTTTAACTCCAATATATTATCCTGATTGCACACTTGCATATGAATTAGGTGTGATTAGCTCCATCTTGACCGACTTTAGGTGATAAACCCACTTAACGATGTACGATACTCTCACTGGGGACGTCCTGATGCACGGGGAGATTGGGGCCAATCCAAATACAAGTACAGTCCAAAAGCCCAGATGTGTTGTTGCACCACCCATTTATTCAAGGACGCATCTGTAAGTAACTTGTGCGCATACACCAACCACTCATAACATTATGACCACCTTCCTAACGTTGTGTAGATCTCCCTTGTGTCTCCAAAACAGTTGGGACTCATCAGAGAATGGGCATGGGTCTTCTGAGGGTTTCCTGTGGTGTCTGGTAACAGGGTGTTGTTGGTGGGGGGCCTTTGGGTCCTATGGGTTGAGGGGAGGGGCCTCTGTGGATCATCCCACAGATACTTGATCAGTTTGGGATCTAGTGAATTTGGAGGTCAGGTCAACACCTTGTGCTGTTCTTCGTGTTTTTTTTAGTTGTTCCTAAAGCGTTTTTTGTGGCTGCATCCTGCTGGGGATGTCTGCTGCCATCAACGAGTGTCATTACTATGAGGTGGGGGTGCCTGGTCTGGTCTAGGTGGGTGCTACATGTCTAAGTAACATCCACACCAATGAATGAATGAATGCCAGGTCCAAACGTTTCCAAGCACAACATTGAATTGTCACAAGATGGTCAGTGTTATTTACTTCTCCTGTCATAATGTTATGGCTGATTGGTGTATGTTCTAATTACAGAATAACCGTACTTTTTCCCTGTCATCTGCACATCACAGTCAAATCTGGCAAGTTTGAACCACCAAGTACGCACCCCTGAGTTTCATATGCTTTATTAACGAATACCCAAATACTTCAGAGTCGCTCCTCATGGTGACGTCACAGAGGCTTCATCTGTCTCTATATGCAGTGAGTGATGAAAAAAAAATAATTAAAAAAAACAACCATATGTCATGAATGTTTGTACTGTACACGCTGATCCTCTCTGTTTAGGATGTTTGCCAAAAAATTGGTGAGAGACACTAGCCTCAAACATCTGTGCGCTCCCCGAAGGTGTCAGCTTCTCTAATTTGGCCTTCATACCGTAACGTTATTACGTGGATTAGTCGGCATAATCCATTCGGGTTTATCAGTGTGAAAGTATTAACATACGGTGGTACAAAAACCTGCAGTTGTGGCTCATGATCGCTGACGCCAAGGCTTGATGTACCGTGTAACCTCCTGTGCTTTGTCATTTTAGCAAACGTTGTCACTTTAGCGCTTTCTTACTCTTATTGCCTCATTTTTCCCAATTTAACCTCGATGCAGTCGCCACTTCCTACAACCCCTCGCTTCTCTAGTGCCACTTGGAATCCGGGCTTTGCAGTTGTGCATGAAAACCGACTACTTGGCAGGTTTCTGCGTGGCTGCTTTGAACTCACCTCAGCAGGCAGCAGCAGCAGCAGAGTTTCCTGTTAGTGCAGTCATTTTATTTTTTTATTTTTTTTAAAGCGTAACCCTCGCTGACAGCCGTGGCAGCGTGAAAGCTCCCTCGGCGCGTGCCCCCTCTCTCCACCATCATCTGGTGAAACAGGAGTAAGGCTGAGACAGGACTCCAGCTGTGCTCGCTCTCCATCCACATCCAGCCATTTTCCTCGTCCCCTCACTAAATGCCGTTTGAAACCCTGCTCTCGTTTTCTCCACCTACGGTATTTTCCCCCTCTTGCTTCTCTGCACGGCGGGATTCGCTGTTCGGTACCACGTCTGTCTGGAAAAATGTATTTTCTCTGATTTGCATTCATTATTTCATTCTTTTCTGTCTCATTAGGAGAGGATAAAACCTCTCCTGTGTCACATGCACACTAAGTACCACTGTTATTCTTTTGTGTTACCTATGTACTATGTTCAAACCACGACAATTTTTTTTTCCCTTCAAATTCTCCTCTGGCAGCAAGAAATTCATTCAGAAAATAAATGGCGTCCTAAATGGCGAGCCCTGCAGTAATTATCTATTAGTGTGTGTGGCGCAAAAAAAATGAAAAGACAAAAAAAAAAAGAAGCAGGGGTTGATTTTTGCCCGTGAGCGTTTTTTCTTATTGTTCTCTGAGACATTTAGTCCACGGAAAGAAAGCGGTGGCATTTCACGGGCTAAATAAATTTCTCCCAAAGGAAATTGCGTCCTGTGAGTGTTTGAGCGCGTTTGTGTTTGTGTGTGATGTGAAGCCAGATGCAGAATCTTAATGAGACGGGAAGCCTCTTGCTTCCTGTGTGCTACCTGACAGCCTCTGCTTTAGTGTGGGTTTGTGCGTATACGCTGCATGTGTCTGCGTCCGCAACCGACCGCTGACTGGACCATTAGGGTTCAGGCCGGAGAGAGCGTTTTTACCAGTAGCGAGGATTATCTAGAAAGCAGCTGAATCGGCATGACCGGTGCTCGGCTGGTTGGCTGATCCCAGAGGAAGCTGTCTGGTTCAAGAGGCTGAAGACCCTGCCCCGGCTCTCAGTGTATCTTGCCTTGCCTTTAGCAATTTGGTTGGTAAAATATGGATTAAGCTACTGCTCTGCACCGACTCCTACCCTCTTTGTTTCTCTTTGTCCGTCTAAGAGGCTGAAATCGAAACGGTGTTCCGATTTTCAAATGATTTTACCGTTAAATAGCTCTTGTTCTCTCTGGACACGAAACATCTAAAGATGGGTGATATAAAATATGCACTTGACTGGAAGGGTCCTCTTAGTTCCTTTTTAACCTACAGCCTGGTGCGTTAAATTCATCGGGCTGCAGGGTTGGGCCAAGATATTCCTTAAATCTTCGCTTTTTCGCCAACGACGAGAACGTTGGACCAAGATTAAATGCTGATGCGAGACGTCTACAGGTCCACTCTCGAGTCCGAAACTGACGTGGACGCATTAGGGGTCGCCCTGATGTTAAAGTTTAGGATTTAACATCTGGATGAGAACGACATGTCTCCAAGGACGCCGAGCAGCTAATGGCGTTGTCAAGCAACAGTCAACGTTCTAGACTGTTGCCACAGCGGTTGCTGGGGTAACCCTCTTGCATATTTGGCGCTTCTCTAAATGAAACAGTCAGAGAGTAAAGTGACATTATGAATTGCCAAGGCTAGCTGTTCTTTATTTGACAAGAAAATGCTGTCAACAGCGCGGCTCCTCCATGTGTGGTCACGTGA